>WOGO01004665.1:0-13063 GCA_015342085.1 Leptinotarsa defecta | reverse complement strand
GCTGTCGACTGTTTTGGAATAATAAAAGTGTGACGGTTTCGTGTCCTCTAATTATTCTGAGAGTTGAAAGTTTTATATCTTCCATAAATATAATTTGGCTTTTTGTAAATGAGGAATTTATGTAGGTGGAACTGCCAGGTTTTAGAAATCGGTAACCAACCTGACTCCTCGAACTTGGGGGATATACTTATGGTCGAATTTTCCCACACCATGAGAAAGACGAATGCAATTGTTTTGTATTTTTTGTATATTTTATGTAATTTAGTATTATTGATTCTAATACAGCCAAAAATATCGGAATGATAGTGGGATTTTTAACATTCACGCAATATCATCAGATATTGTGAATATGATGTCGATGCATTTTGGTTTATATGTGGTGAATTTATAAAAGTGCGAGATGTTAAATTTTTATTGGAGTCTTGTTACGTTATGTGTATGTAGAACCGACGAAGCATAATTCCTGTTTGGAACCAAGACAACCCATGGACTCCGCATGTCACTTGAAGTACATGAAAAAGAAATTTGGAAGGTGAGCAATTTTCAACTGATGGCAACTGATGGTCTATAAAATTTAAAGTACCGAGAATTTAGCGAGAACCAAAAGACCACGCTAATGACTGCCATTTCAATTCACGAAGTCGCCAAAGTGCTAAACCAATTGAATATCCTGATCTTGATTCTTCTTCTTCTCCAATTGTTGTATAGAGAACTAGCAACCCGCTCCGGCTCCGCACGGGTGCAATACTGATAATAAATATAAATTCACCCATCGAAAATCCAAGAGCATGAAGAAACGGTGTTAAAAAGATAATTTTGTTTTCTGGACGTCCCTTATTCACCGGCAGCTGGCTCTTCGGTTGGACTATTTGAGAATCCTTTCTTATTGCACATACATCTACAACATAATACGAACCTACATACAAAATTTCAGCTTCCAAAAATATTGCGCTACCCAATGGGAGCGCCCCAGTTGGAATGTTTGAAAATCCTTTCTTTGAACGCATCTAAGACCTAAGAAGCACCAAATTTTGGCTTCCTAGGACTCACCAGCACGGAGAAACAGAGATAAATGATTGAGTTTTGAGTGAGTAAGTGTTATAAGTATAGATTGAAATACCTTTCGAAGAAATGATCGAAAAACAGCACTCTGGCTTTATTATCTTAAAGAACTAAAAATGTTTTGCTCGGTTCAAAAGTTGAAAGGGGAAGAAAGGAGTCTTCACTTCTGCACTGTATATATTTATTTATTTATTCAATATTTGGGATACAAACAGGTAAATTCCCACTAATAGTAGCGGTTACAGAGATATTCAGTGTCAGTAGATGCAAGAAAAAATAAAAATTAATATAAGTAAATACATATTTCGAAATACATTTCAAAATATTAATATCTCCCAACTACCTAAACCGTGGGGTGCGGTAACCGTCTGTCGAAAAACAACTACTACTACTTCCAGACACTTTGCTGTCTGGGTAGGATCTTTCCTGTACTGAAGAGAGGTAATACCTCGAAACCGTGGTCAGCAGGTGATCTACTAGGTTAATTTCAGTATGGTCCAGCTGCTGGATGAAACATCTGCGAGACTAGCCTCTGTGAAGAATCTTGATTGAATGTCTTTCGGATATAATTCAATACCTAGCGTGGTATTAGCCGGAGATGTAGTTGTTTTCCGACGTACTGAAGAAAACATCTACGGTTCTACAGTATTTGTTGAAAGAATCCCCCATCTAGTAATTGAGGAGTTTTTGCCCAAATTTGTGTTGAAATCAGGGCTGGCAAGTGATTTTCTGTTTCTAGTTTTCCTTTGAGGAACGTGATAAAAAATCATTGATACTGGATTGGCTGAGTTGGGTATTATTCTTCGTTGTTCTAGAAGCTGTATTTTGTAGTGACATCGAATTTCGTTAATGTCAAGTGTTGCATAAGTCTTCGTTATTTTGAAGTGCAAAAACCTTACAAATCTGTTCTGGAGTCTTTCTAATCGTAATTTATGTGTAATATAATGTGGGTTCCATATGAATTATCTTGAATATAAACTTTGTCATTTTCGAATAACAGATATTCCCCTTATATGAACCATATTTCTCATAATGTATTTTCAACCAAAATTTTTCCTCATCCCGTTGCACACAAAACCTAAAATAAATCCCATAACTGCGAATTATCCTTCATTTTCCTTCTTATAAATTCATCAATTATAAAATTTCATTCACATCATGATAGTATTTTGATTTCCAGCTTTCAGACTGCAACCGATTCAATTATTTCCACATCGAAGCATCTATTTTAAAATAGATAAAACAGAAACAAATGAGTCTGGGGCGCGGCTATAAATATCAAAGAATTTCAGAGGCAGATGACTGTAAATATGAGGGTGTTTTAAATAGATAGAACGGGTATTTTTGTTTCCGGAAGAAAAAACGACAATGGAACACATTTCGTTCTGGCTCGGTTTGCTACACCGTCTTGAAGATAGGTAGAAGTTCAACGAAGTAGATTTGACTTTTTATGAGGATTCCTGTTCGTCATGATGCATTACCTATTATTATCCCGTGTTAGGAATCACACGTTGAAAGGTAAGACCTCGTTAGTCCTCAGCTCGTACAAGTTTCGACTTCTGAGGGTTCTCGTTAGTAGGGGTGCGATAGCTGGTTAATGGAAACACATATTTTAAACATATTTTTTTAAAACATATCTGCTAAGATTCAAATGAAATTTAAATATGTTTTTGGGAAAAAAAGGATTTGTCGTTCTACTTCCCCATATTGATTCAAAAAAGTGGGACTCTATAATCTAAAGTCAGTACATAATTGAATTTGACAAATAGTATTCTTTATACCACAGGCCGACAAATACAAAAATTTTCACAACACAAAAAGTGAGCATCATCTTTAAAATATTTTTACATAGTTTATTATAATCTAAAATGAATGTATGTATAAAATCTTTCATCTTTCAATTTACCGAGTAATATACAGGGGGTTTCATTTGAAAAAATGAACTTTTGACTACTTTTATGCACAATGGAAATAATAGTAATTTTAGCACGCCATGTATGATATGGAGTCGATTTCTTGGTGTTTCTTGAATATTTCGAGTTTGTCCAAACTATTATTAAAATATCGACTTTTCATGAATTGAGAGTACTGATGTACTTAATTTCAATTAAGGCTATGTTTTGGAGCATATTCAGCACAATTTATTTTTTATTTCGAAAACAGATAGAGATAGGTATAGGACATTATCAACAAAAAAGTATTAATATACCAGAGCGATTCCAGAAATGTATTAATATACGGTGTGTTCTATTTAAAAAAATAAAGTTGCTAAGACTTTTTGATGGAAGTGGCAACGCCGCAATGCTGAAAATATTTCAGATCGATAGAACAGGTAAGAAAATGTGAGAGGTGTAATTTTCAGAAAAATCATGCTTAGCGTTTTCCAGAAACGTCTAACCTACCATCTACCGTGAGTTACGCTGTATATTGGATGAAAATTGAAATGATACAAAAACTTATACTAGAAAGTCAGTAAGCAAGTCATCAGATGACCCTCTAAATAATGATTTACATAAATGGCTAATTCACTTGTAAGATTCAGTTTCAGTCATTTTCTGAACATTTTAATTTGTGTGAATATTTTCATTAGTTTCACATCGTCATATTTTAGGAGGACTTTCACTTTTCACAATCGGAAGATAGGGAAAAATTTCAACCTCTGAAACTTCAACTGTACTAGTTTTTCTTTTATCTTTTGAATTAAAATTTCTTCTTATATCTATGCCCTTTGTATACTTGTGAAAAGTTCTCCATTACAAATATGACTTTTTTCATTTTGGTAAGTGGAAATCCTCAAAAAAAGTCGATTAAAACACTTTTCGACTTTTCACGTGAATTTGATATTTATTCAAAATATTTTTTCTGTACTCCATCGCATTTTCATTAATATTTATAATTTCACAATAGAATATTATGAAATTGTATTTTATCTCGAAGTGATGGTCATTATATTATTGACATGAAATGCTCATATACAGAACGGCTCCAAATCACTCCTATTTTGTGTGTTTTTTCAACATTTGGTTGTTTTTATAACATTTTCCAATTATAGTTATTATTATTTTTACTGTAGTGAATGGAGATCATCATATTACTATTAACTGTCCTAAAATAATAAACCAGAGAAAAAGAGACACTGACATGAGATCAGATTCGTCCTCTGTCTTTTTCTATAGCTTTCACATCAGGATGGCGTTTTTTCACCTCGCTTTAAGTCTCATCTGGTGTGAATTTATACCTCTCGGATACAAAAAGAGTAGTGTTCATATAGAAACAATCCAATCCTCAATTAAATAAATATATATGGAAATAAAGCAGTCATAATGATATCCTAAGTTCATTCCTGAAATTGATAAATTCTTGAAAGATAAACATGAAATGAAAGAATATCAGAGTTCAACTATAACTGTGTGAAGCAAGCTGTGAATTTCCGTAGAGTTGCCGAATTGGAAATGCCATTTTCCAAGAAACGAACATATAATAATATATAATTTGAACGTAGAACATAACGGAAATATGAAAGTAATGCATTCACGAAACGACATAAAATACTTAGGAGAAATAATAGATGAACACCTACGCTTGGATCTTCACATAAAGTATATAACGAAGACCTTAAGATGCTTATTATATAGATTCAGAAAATTGAAAAACATACCTGACAGTAGGTTTGTTCTGGTTCTGCTATCCGAAACTGTCTGGAAACTGCGCAAGATATGATGCGTACAAACAAAAAATCTCAAACAGTCCGAAATACTCTCGGACACTTGGTTAAACCACGCATTTCGAAGTAATCACTGTGCCACCTATTGTATATGAAGAGATGAATACGAGAAAATACTGTTGATCATGTCCATTTTGTCATGGAGCGTATCCTTGTAGTTAGTTCAAATGTTATCTAACCTCAGTCATCAATTATTTAAATAAAATAAAGAAAAAACATAGCTCGAACAAGTTTCTACATGAATGTGCATGAGCAACGGGAACAGTTCTCAACAGTTCATGCTCGAGAGCAAGAACGATTCGGGACGGTTCAAGACAGTTTAGGATCAGTTCGCAGTTGAAACCAGAACAGAGGATTCATCAATCCGAAATTATCCTCAATAAACCAGAAGGCTCCATATCAACTGCGCATGATCCTGATGTGCTAGAACCTGAATGTCGTAGAACCAGAACAAACCTATTATTTACCTAAAAATGATATACCACGCTCTCGTTCAGTCAAGACTATGATACGCCATTCTCAGCTGGGGTGCTTCAGTTGGAACCCATTTGAATTAGTTGGATGTCGTCCAAAAAAAATTTGGAAATAATCTATGGCAAAAAAACAACTACTTCTCCAATATACTATTTCAAGAGACATGTTTACTCGACCTCTGTTAGCTATTTGTGTAACAAATGATCTTACACATCTACTAAAAGAAATGTATACTCAAAATAATCAATCATGAATGTGAAGTAAGACATGTCCAAACAATGTCCAAACAATACAAACTGAATGAAATGTGGTGACACGAAACTACACTTAACCATCATCTAAAATGCCGAAACATTCAAAACACATTTTACTTGCTACTATTCCCTGAATATGATCAAAAGAATATTAAACGAATTTATTGTTCAACTTGGAAAACATGCACGACACTTCTTAATCGAAAGTCAACAAAAGCAGTCAATAATAAGCTTAACTACCATCTCCAATTCACTCAAATCAAGCAATCTAGAATGTTCCAAGGTAATTACAAGGTTATAATTATTTTAACGTATCTATATTGTTTCAGTGTAGCTATCAGTTTTTACTAAAAAAATCACGATTATCACAAATTAGTTTTTAATATCTATATACCTGTGCAACTAGGATACCTGTTAGCAATACAAAAACCGGAAACCCTTTCACACACAACTGAATCGATTTTAGTAGAGTTCATCCTGCCCTTGTTTATTGTCTGTAACCTCATGTCCATTGTATTTTGTATTTTGAGATTACCAATAAACATTATTATCAATATTATTATTATTATTATATCAGCTACATTGTCATGAGAATATAATATGGTTCTGTAAGTTTGAAGACAAACTCTTGAGATCTGAAAGTCTTTTGGATACAGGAAAGGTGATTCTATTCAGGCTGATTTATTGGGGAGTTTGAAAACAGCTAAGACAATTTTTGATTGGAATGGAAATGAGTCTGCAGACTGTATCGAAAAGAGACACATACGTGTAAGAAAATGAAAATTTCGGTATGGAATCTGAAACATTTATCTGTGCTAATGTACATACACAATAAGTTCTTTAAACACCTGTCGGATAACAACTACATCCCTGGCTGAAACCACGTCAAACATTGAATTATATATGACAGATATTTATGCAAAATATCTCACAGAGTTCAGTCTTGCAGATGTATGTTTCTCTTTTATCCAGCAGCAAGACCACGATGAATTCAATCGGAAGGTGTTTATTACAACTTATTCTTTTCAAAGATGAATATTTCAAGATTCCATTCTGTACTGTTAGTTTTTTTTTATTTTTTTTTTGGTTAGCTTTTATTACGTGCCTATTTCCGAACATCTCTTTCAGTGATATGCTGCTCGTTGCTGGTGATTGATTGCTCCAAATATTCGCATTCATCTACTCTCACAAACAGAACAGACATTGAGAAATAGCCATTCAGATTTCGACCAACGAAAAATTGTTTTCGTTATCAGGATGTTGGTTGTAACGGAACAAAAGTATCTGACGATCTGACTACACTTGAATTCAACTGAAACGCGCACTGTCACGGATGATTTAGGAGATATATTTATTTGTTTCTTCCGCTTTTCGATAATTGACGTAATCATAGAATATTATTGCTATTTGATATGAATGGAAAGCTATATAATCTACTGTAAAAGAGTGAAATGCCAACTTTTTGTGGTTTTGCAGAATGTTAAGAAAACACAACTATAAAACAGCCTTTGTCCAGATTGAAGGCATCATCAGAAAAAATGAACAGAATCTGTTATACTAATCTATGGAATTATCACACAGTAGTCGATATTTTGTAATAGAGAGCTATATAATGCAATGAGTTGGCTGGTTGAAATATCTTGTCAAGTTTTCGAATCATTATTTCTTTTTCTGAGTCTTAAACACTGATAGAGCTTGAATTGTTTCAAGTGAATAGGACAATAGTCTAGACTCAAAATTAGATCCATTTCATATTAAACTTTTTAATCAAGAAAAGAATTAACGTAAGAGCACTCTACAAAAGGGAATCAAACTGCGGGCACATGTTTATAGCTATTGGTCTCATCAGCGAGGTGCAGCCAAGTGCAGAATTGGGCAACACTTCGTTGCCAAAAACGGAAAACTTCGTTTGTGTTGTTATCCCAACCTGATAGATCACCCATCGAATGAAGTAGTCGGCTCCGTCAAGAAGTTGCATACATTTGGTTCAGTCAAAATAGTTGTGGGACACAATGAACCAACTCTTGCTGGTTGTACTTTGATTGCAACCTACGTGTCGAACCAAAGCTGATTATCACTTCAAAGTTCAACCCAACAAACTCTTCTAGACTCTCTTTTGTGAACGTGATATACAGGGTGAGTCAAGAAGATTCCCTCCGTCCATTGTTATCAGAGTAAACAATTTTTTGAACTGCTCAATTGGTTTTGCAATCATATCGATAAACACCATTTCTCAGAAATATTTTCTGGCAGCTGAGCGTGGCTAACCAAAGTAATATTATTCATTATAGAAATCCCATGATATTGATACGTCATTAGATTTTGTTTTCGAATCTCCATTGCGGCATTACCAAGTTATTCGATTTTGTGTTATTTTCTGAAGAAGTGACTTTTCATAAAAATGGAACTATGAATCGGCGTAAGATGTATTATTAGGCAACGGAAAAACCCCATTTTGTTCGTTGCCTGAACCATCAACAACGTCGGTCACTGAATGTTTGGGGTGGAATTCTCGGAAGAAGAGTTATCGGTCCGTATTTTTTGGATGAGCATCTCACTGGAAGAAAATATGTGAGAATTCTTCAGCATGAGTTTTCGAATTTATTGGGCAGTATTTCATATGGAACAAGACTTAGAATGTGGCTACAACAAGACGGTGTACCACCACATTTCAAAACTGAGGTACGAGTACCTCAACAATAATTTCCATCAAAAATGGATAGATAGGGATAGGCCTGTGGCGTGGCCATCCAAATCACCTGACCTGACCAAAATAGATTTTTTATGAGGGTATATCATATGAATTGTTTACCAAACTCCTTCAACATCTATAGGAGACATGAAACAAAGAATCACTACAGCTTTCAGGGAAATCCCAGAGGTTATGCTGGAACGTGTAGAGAATTCGTTAAAAAAAAAGACTGACATTATGTGTGTTGTAGAAAATGATTATTTCTTGGACTCCGCTATTCGATAAAAAATTCAGGCGTTATTGTTCATATTGAAAACATTTTGAGTAAGTGAACGTTGATAAATGAATGTTTGTGGTTACTATAATTGATAAAACTGGGTATAATTTGTGAAACATCTATTTTTCGTATAGTATAGTTCCGATAAAAAATGTAGTGAAATGTTGAAAAATTTCATACTGATGAAAAAATACAGGGTTTTTCATTTGACAAAGTTGAGATTCCAGAGATTATCATAGTCATGTTGACTAACTATTCTTAAAATATATCTACTCAACTGTTGTAGCCATGCGGGTACTAAAATTATTGTCTGCAAAATATGTTTTTCTGAAATAACTTAGCAATGTCGCAATAAAAATCCAAAAACAAAAATTTCTTAGAGACCTAAAAAAATATGAAATCGAATGACGTATTCATATCTTCGGTGTTCTATTTACAAAATATAAGTTCGGTTATCCATGCTCGGCTATATCACCCAGTATGCGAGAAAATGAGTTTGAAAGATTTTATTTAGCGATATGACTGCGGAAAAAAATTGAACAATTCAAGAAATTGTTTTCCCCAATAGCAATGGATCGAGGGAATCTTGTTGACTCACCCTGTACAGCGATTCACATCTCACGTTCACTGCAAGTTTCGCATAGTTATTCATTTTCATGAAATAAAAACAAAAGGCATTCGATCAATCATTTTGAGAAAATGAATTTCAGCCTAAAATCTCAAATTGTATCATACAAACTTGTTTGTCATGAGCAAGATATAATCAGATTTAACCAATCGCCCAACTTCAAACACTTGACGGTCCAATTAGCAGAGAAATTCAAAGCAATTACAACTAATCGAATCAAAACTCTACCATACGGTTATTCCTTCATATTGAAGGCACTAAAACTCCGAACGCACTGGAACTCTACATTATCCACAAAGACACATAGGAGGCCTAGAGCCTGAGCTTAATATCCTAATTATCAACTGATTTGATTGTACCCATCTGGCAATGTTGGTCTTCCGACTCATCACTCAATTTCAGCGATACGTCATACTAAATTCTAATTTGGTCTGTTAGTAATATCGATTGGACAGGGTTTGAATTATGTATCGCAATTGCCAGAATATTTGGGAAAATTATGTTGTTTGCGACAAGGCAATTGCGATGGTCTGCGACTTAGTCGGTCTTGGAAATGAATAATGAGTTTCACTGAGGGTGATCTCTGGAAAAAAAAACAATGGAATGGACAATGAAATTCATCAAAAAGACTTACTTTGCACACCAACATTAAGAGTATTTTTTGTATTATGTATCGCCAACTCAGTTTATTAATGAACTTTGTTTTGTTTCTCAGTTCATACTGTTTTGGAATACTGATATTATACCATACTTTGATGCTTTGTAAGATTCAGTTGAGACCCAATCAGTACAAAAGTACATCTCAAACACCAGGACTTCAATACCTTTATTGACGCTCGGTTCACCTACCAACTTGGCGTCTTCAGTAAATGGGGATAAACAATTTTTCATTCCCTGAATACGCCTCATTTTATTTTGATATTTTGATGATGAATTTTCGAACTATCAGATTGAAACTGAAATTTGAAATACTTCAGTTTAAAAATTCAAAAATGATTTTTTGTTTGAATAATATTTTCCTAATCTTTCTGTATATGAATTTAAAATAGATATCACATTAATATATTATTGGATACGTATAATGATTTTTTTCAAAAATATGAAATGCATGATATTTTGAAAGTTTAGGTGGAACTGGAATCTTGATGTAGAATGAATCAAACAACAACTATGCTTCCATACACCAATAGTATAACACCCTTTTCGATGAGCTTTTCACCAACCATGTTGGTGTTATCACGGATATGAACTATATATTACACAGTTATTCCTCTTTCTGATAAAGCTAATCCGAAAAGAGTGTTGCATTGGGATAATGGCTCAAATGTTACATTTTTGATGTCCACACAGAAATCCACTGGAAATCCAAATTTCGACAGAGAGGATGAAGTTCAATGTCTCCAAATTGATACAAACGCAGTGCTTTTCTGTAATTGCCCCCCTTTTATTATTTGAACGGGTCAACTCAAAAAATTGAAATTTGGGATAATGAAGTTAATGCATGAATACTTTATTTTGAAGTGAAATTGACAGATGAAACTTTCAAGATGGCGACTGGGCGCCATCAGAAGTTGTGAATTTGGATAAGAGTTCCCTCAAATATTTTCTACAGATAGGACGATTCGGAAAACATTGATTGAAAATCCTTTCGGTATCGTGAAAGTTACGCGTCCCACCGTAAATAAAAATCGCTTAAATTTTTTCTTCCAATGGACGAGAATTCATCATTTTAGAGATTCTTGACGTGGTACCTTCCTACTAGTAAAACCGAAAACTAAATGAGAATATTCTAACTGAACAATGATGTTCATTGTCGTACTGACATTTTTTGACGTTTTTATAAACACAAAATAACTTAATAAACTTTATCGGATTGTTGGAATTGCGATATGGCAGATAAAAAGAGAAATTTCTAGAAATATCGATACTTATTAATGTGTTTGTGTTCAGGAAATTATTAAATGTTCCGCCATTTTGTAGTGGGTGAAGATATTGACTTCATATTCTAGAGTTGTGAAGTATTCGTCAGGAGCTTCAAAATGATGTGTCACAAGACTCCTCTTTCCATTAATTTTTTTTCCCAGATGGAGCCCAGTCGTCATCTTGAAAATTTCATCTGTAAATTTCACTTTTGAATGGAATATTTATGCATTAATTTTAGTATCCCAAATTTCAATTTTTTAGTTGACCTGTTCAAAAAATAAAAGGGGGGGGGGAATTAAAGAAATGCACTTTAGAATATTCCATGTATATATAATGTCTTTCATTGAGAGGTTCCTATTTTTTAATTCAAATGAAACAAAATGTATGTGAAATATGTCATTATGTATAGAATATAACATCGTTCAAATGTTTGCTACGGTTTCTCTGGGTGGAACGCATCCAAAGCGTCCAATTTTCCATGACTCTGGCGCATAAATCAGGCTTGACCTATGGCATAGCTTATATTGGCTTTGAGAACTACTGTGGTTTATTCGCATACACCTGCAACTTGAGAAAACTACATAAGAAAAAGTCTAATGGGGATAAATCGCAAGATCTTGGTGGCCAGTTCATATCACCTCCACGTGAGGTGACCATGCCCTCAAATCGTTCGTGTAGATTATCCAATGTGACATGAGCTGTGTGGCACGTAGCGCCGTCCTGGTGAAACCACATGTCTTTGGTATTCAGATCATCCAATTCAGGCCAAAAGAAGTTGGTAATCATCGACATATAGTGCTCGTTCTCAAAGAAATATGGATCGATGACACCGCTAGCCCAAAATCCACACCAGATAGTGATTTTTGTCATGCATTGGACACTCTTTGTGGGTTGGTATTGTCTCAAATTCGACAATTTTGTTTGGTCACGTACACATTCATCCAGAAATTGGTCCTCATCGCTGAAGATGAGTTTCCGATGAAAATTATGGTCAGTTTTCAACTGCCCCATAGCCCATTCAGTGAACACAAATTGTCTATGGCCGTTCACCTTCAGTTTCTTGGTCAGTTGAATTTTGTACGAGTGCAGTCCCAAGTCACGATGCAAAATTCACCAAGTTGTCGTCTACGAAAAGAAAACTCCTTATGAGCGACGCGACATCGACTGCCTTGGATTCTCCGATACATTCTCACATACAGCGGCGATGTTTTTGGCAAATCTTGTGTTTCGTCGAAATACGGATGTTGGTCGATCGTTTGCTGAACCAGTTTGTACACCACAAATTCATCCACCGCATTGTGGACAGTCTTATCGGTAGGGCGACTATGCCTATCGTAAATTGGCAAAGCGCGCGATACGTTGCGCGAACAGAACACAGAATTTATTTTGATAAATTTTGATGAAACCATTTCCTTTTTTGCGTTTTTGAATGCTATATCCATTCTTTGTGATTTGCCAGAACAGACTGAATAAATGACAACCAATCTGACAGATGCAGTTCAACCAATAAAGCCGTTATCAATTGTCGTATTTCGGAAGTCCCTGTTGGATGAACCTATATATGAAAAGATGTCCAATAGATATATATTTCGTGCAATGATGTGGATATACATTGTATATCCAATGAATATCTTTGTGTTACTTGGGTGAGAACCCCTTTGTGTCGACTATCTATTCCACAAGTAAATTTGATTTGACAGTCGTCTCTGATGAAAACCCTGCTAAGTATGAAGTTGACCCAACTTATTTTTGACTGAAAACATATATTCGTTGGAACAAATGAGTAAGGGCAAGCGCACACTACAGACTTTTTATCGGCTGATAGTTTAGTTGGATGCTTATTAGTATAGAATCGTAATGTGTGTCCGCACATCTAAGCGATTCCAGTTGGCCGACTGAATAATCAGAAATAAGTTGGATAGGCTTCCCAATTCTGATTCAATTACAAAGTTGGACAACTATCGGCCGAGTTCTAATCAGACTGTGTGTTTATGAGAGTGCGCAGACTCACCAACTAAACAGTCGGTGC
>WOGO01004664.1:0-13065 GCA_015342085.1 Leptinotarsa defecta | reverse complement strand
CCATTTTACAAAAATTATCCTTATACACTATATAAAACTATTCCTTATTACTACTGAAAAATGTAACCAAACTAAAATAACTGAGAACTAACGAACGAAAACAATAATAAAGAATACGAACAATGTAAAGATTGGAATGACAAAAAAATTCCAATTTCAAACAACAACTATGACAGATGATAATTAATTTTACTGACTCAACGGGGACTCGAACAATTCAGAATAGCGCCATCTTGGGAAAACTCTCGTAAGTGTCGTTAAAAGCAACAGGTGGTTCCTTCAAAAAGTTCTAAACAAAATCTAATCGTTAAAAACACCAGGGTTTCTAGGAATCTTAGACCGCCTGCCCGGTACTGACGATGCTCAACAGGCTGAAACAGCTGTCTACCGGTGGCTCTTAATTTGGAATCAATTTGGGAATTATTAGAATAGTACTTATCACTTATTAATTTTTTTGATTTTCATGGAATTATTTTCCATCATCTTGACTGTATTAACCTTTCTCGATTTTATATATTATGTTATATATTATATGAACTAGTGATTATTGATGTTATATTTCAAATAATTATCATTATCCACCATAGATACGTATAAATGTGAATTGAAGATGACAATAATAATTTATAAGAGGAGTAGAATAAACAGAAATTACTTTCATGAAAATATATAATCTATCAATAAAGTGACTCATTATTTTATGAAAATTAATAACACTTTCCATGATGATAAATATTTTTTCTCAGTTATGACTTCACTAACGACGCATTTCGTGACACAGTGTAGTTTCCTCAGTCGAAATGGTGGAAGCTACCAGCTTGACTAGGCACGGGTAGCGAAACCCGTCTAAGGTGGGTCGTCCGTATATTCACTTAATATTTTGAAAAAAGGCAAACCAAAATGAAAAATCGACGAAATTTTCAATGTTGTTCATTTAGCTCATGATTTGCTCTACTTTATGGACGTACTTTAATCAGAGAGTGATCTTATGAAAACCGTTTTATTGATATGGGATTAATTATGCTAAGCTACTCTATCAATTCACTTGAACCTTTCGCACCTACTTTGACGTGAGAAAATTAAAATTTTTTTAGGTATAAATATTCGCCAATTTTCATAGCAGGAGGAGTCGTCAAGGAGTCGTCAAAGGAGTCATTTTTTGTTTTTTGGTAAGTCTTAAATTTGGAGTCGATTTTATCGAATTCACATTTTTAAATTCCGAGAATTTTAGTTTGATGTATTGTTATAATGAGAATTGTGACTGCAAAGACGAATCCAAAATTATGTACTTATACGTTACACAAAGTATTTTGTTTCTAAATTGGAGTAATAATAGATAAAACGATTTCTTAAGATTTCAATAGACATTTATTTTAATCTTGTACAGAATATAATTATCAAATGTTGAATTGAGATATTGATGCAACTGAAGTAAATCTGTATTAAATTCATTTTTTGTTGGTTTGTTTGAACATAAAATTTTTAATTAGAAGATTTTTCTGGCATAAGAGAATCAAAAGCTATTAATTTTATGTGAGTTACTTTTACATTTCACAATTTTGAATATTATTTTAATAATTTCTGATGCTGACTATATGAAATTGAAGTTTCGAAAAATTTTCAAGATTTAGGTAGTTTATTGCATGTTTCGAAACAATATCTGATGGTTGTTTTCTTCATTTGGATAAACAATATTGAAACGAAAATTATCGGAATATTTGGTATTATGATTTTCAACTGAAAATGTTTTGAATCTATTTTGAAATGTTCATTGATCTGTATATTAATTTTTCTTTTTCATCACGCTTTTATTAGCTTTATTTGTATGTATGTATGTTTGTTTGTTATATTCTATTATACCACATTTTTAGTGGAATCTATTGGATTCATCTATACAAAAAATATTTTGAAATCAGTTCGTGAAGATCTTTCAACACTTTCATCAAAGTTCGAAACCAAGCAATTGAATACAAAATGAAAACTGTAGACTGAACAAAAATTTTGCAGAACTCATAATTGAATGAATAAACATTGCAATTAAATGAAAAATATTATTATTTGAGTGACAAGTAAAACTTTTACTGTTTGTTTGAAGGTGATTGACAATGTGTCATGATGAATTCCATTAGTTCGGATTTCCATTGTCTGATATATAAAATAATTTGAAATCCCTGATAAAAAATAATTAAAAAAGAATAGCTGAAAATAACAATTATATTGAGCAAAAAACCTGAAATTAAATAATAGTGAAATAAATTACAAAAAAAAAAAATTGAAAAATTGAACAAAAAATAAAGTGAAAAATAAAAACTTAAGAGATTCCAAGCCAATTTATTTCACGACGTTTCGATTGTTGGTATCCACAATCGCCTTCGGGTGATGACTGGGATTTCAAATCATTTTATATAATATCAGACAATGGAAGTCTAAACTAATTAAATTCAAAATTTTTACTGTTTAACTGTTTAGTTAGTTTTTGGTAACTTGGCCTTAGCGATATAATTTTATTATGTTCTTGAATTCAGTTTGGAGAAATGTCAGAATCGACTGAAAAGTAATACCAAATGTTTCTTCCCGTAATCACAATTTTTTATATAAAAAAATACTAATGACTCATATAAAAATGTATACTTATTCATCTAAATTCCTTTTCTTTCATCAAATCAGATTATAGTATTGACAGAAAACTCAAATTGATTTGCAAGAACATATAAGAATGTTTAAATTGGAAGGGGTATATTGTATATTTTTTTATATGAAGATAAAGACGTAGAAAGCCAAAACCTTTTTTCCTATATTAGAATGTGTTTGTATTGCAATTGTTTCTAATATGATCAACAGTTACGTATTGTAGAAACTCCAAAATTACTTTTATGGATTTTTTATAAAGTATATGACCTTGAATATTCCGTTGATTATTTTTCAATATTCTTTCATTTGATAAAAACTGTGTTAGAAAAAAATTTAGAAATATTGTAACTTGTTAAATAAATATCCGTATGGTCGAAATGAATACTATTTTGAGGTGGAAGTTATTTGTTGTGGGTAGTTATGTGAAATATTGAAAGATATCACAAAAAATGTTAATATAAATTCTCCCAATTTCAGGAAAAATGTTACCTCTGCTAGTGATTTTAGTTTTCCATTTCTTCACCGAAATCCATGGGAATTTTGTACATATTGACAAACCGTCTGGTGAGTTAAATGCTTCAAATAAAAAAAAAGAGAAACTCAAAAATTAACATTATTGTTATATTCAAACATTTTCTAGTAATCCGACTGATTTTAACCACAGCAGGATTGGATTAATATAATAGCTAATAAGATATACTTTTTCGTATATCATAGAAAATCAAGTTGAAAAAAATTAAAGTTTCCTTATATTTCATATTTCCTCATATTTCATATTTCCTCTTCCTTATGGAATCTGACTAAATCAGAATTCTTGAAAGGATTTACTTGAACTACTTTCTCCGCCTGAGGTGTCTTCAATAATTTAGACGAAAGCATCAGCAATTGTTCAGACACCGAAACACGTTGTGACACCTCGTTGCTAACTAACATAGGTCTGAGCCTCACACGAAGCAATTGCTGAAAATCTGGATTAATGAAATAATACTGAATCAAAAAGGATTAGAAGTGATTCAGAGGAATCGGATTTATTGAATGACCGAGCCAGAATAATTAGCTGCTCACATTCTCAAATATTTTATCATTTAGAATGTATAACTAGGACTATCAATTACCCAGTTTTTTCAGCACTCTCCAGAAAAATAAAAAAATTGATTATTCAAATTTATCAATCTATAGTTTTTATAAGAAAAATGTAGTGAAAGAAGATGCATTTTTCCACATGAATATTAGAATACTGAGGTTTTTTGAACAACTTTCGGTTTCATTGAAATTATCTCTGAATTTTTAGCTTCCAGATTTTCTGCCAGAAATATTTATATGAAAATTATGAGTAGGCACCTTGAAATCTACCTTGTATTTTTCCATTATATTTTGTTATTAGAAGATATTTATTGTTCTACTCACTGGAATTTATCACCGTGTTGGTCGGTGGTTCAAACCCCAGGCTGAACGATCGATTCTCACGTTAAAATGTAAGATCTTGTTAGTCCTTAGCTCGCACAAGTTTCCGCTTCTGAGGGTTGTCATTCGTAGGAGTGCGACAGCTGGCTAATGGAAAAATAGATTTTTCAACATAATTAAACAATTTTCATTTCATTTTAGTTTCTAGACACGTTTCACTAACACATAGTAGCAAAATGCGCCTAGAAATTGAAATATTTGTGGAAATTGTATAATTATCAACATGAATAGTGTTATTAATTTTCATCAAGTAACGGGTCAGTCCATTGATAATTTATTGTTTTAACGATTTTTTTTCAAAAGTTATAGAAATTTGAAACCTATAAAACGTAATAACCGATAAATATTTATGAGAAATATCTCCTTTCTTTTGGGGCGTATATACTTAGGGACGAAAGTTTGGATGATATGGCTCTGTTCATTAACGTGAATAATGATTCGAACTCATTGATGACAGTAGCGAAAAGAGAAAATTACGCGAAGAAAATAAATATTTCAAGTGAAGTTCAAAACATTAATTTCTCTTATCTATATTACAAATGATTATGAAGTGGAAAATATTGCAGATTAACATTATGGATCCAAATTACATTATTGAAACAAAGTTTATGGACAAGCTTATATGTCCATTATGCCTGGATCAAAATGTTTGTATCCGGACCTCAAGATGATCATAATATCCGAATTTTCCCTGTCGGAAATTTGAAAAAAAAAATTGATTACTGAACCCCTGTACACCTAAATAATATCCAGTTCGATATTGATCCCAGAACATCTATGTGAGATCTGGATAAAATAAATTGACTTCAACATATTTCATATAATAGTATAATATCATAAGAACCAAATTATTACAATGAAAAATGAGAATTGAAAGTTTCTATATTTTTAACCACTTTAATTTGTAACTAAATCTACTGCAGTTTCGTCCTATAAGAATATTTTCAAACTTATACATTAATCTAAAAATGTAACGGCTACATCCATCAATTTATTGAAATTATTATAAACCGAAACTTCCAATATCCAGTTCGATATTAATTCCAGAAGACTAGCATATCTTTTTTTGTAAAATCCATGAGTGAATCTTGGTTGGTGGAACCAACATAAATTTTAAAAATAATTCACTCCAACATATTTCATATAATATTCTAATATAATATTCTCAGAGCCTAATTATTATAAACTGATTCTTTCAAAAATTGATTTTTAAATGGAAACCTTCTATGGGATACGTTTTGATATATGATATTTTAATATTTTGATTTTTATAAAAATGTTGTCTATTTTACAAATTTTTAGCTTTTGAAGTATTACAAATTCAATATTTTCATGGAGTTTATTGAGAATTTCAGTTGGTTATGATGGCGTTAAATGATAGTAAAATGCTAAAGAAATACATGAGTTTGGCACTGAGATAGCCTATAGCAATCAATAACATCGATCAATTCAACGTCAATTTTATTCAAAAGAAATTCAAATATACTTTGATCCGTTTAATTCCTTTGATAAAAAAATCCTTAGATAAGAACGAATTGAAACGAATTTTGGCTCAAATTGACGTGGAACGTCTAAAATTTTGGATTAATTTGATGTTTGTTTTACAAGTAGAATATAAACTTCACTTGAGTTCGTCTCATGAGAGTATGATTTATGATGATTTCAATAAATTATATATCCATATTGGAAAACGAGTGAGTTGAATAATTATTTAGATAGATACTGCGAATAGAAAGAGAGAAAAAGGACAATGGATTTGAGTCAGACGCCAATGTGAATTCCAGACTCAGATCTTCATCTAAATCAGAAGTTGATCGATCATCTACCTTCCTTTCTATTTGAATATTTCTGTTTTGTCATCCAGTTTTATCATAATAAAATTGAGTCGTTGATTTTTTCCATTAAGGAATTCAGATATTTAGTTTGAATAAATTAAAACTGTTGCAGTTACTGAAAGTGGTGAATATTATATTATATTATATATAAGTTTCTCTCTCCAGGATTCTGGAAAAGTCAAATCGGTAGGAAGAGGTGATGATATAATATTATCTATATGAATTTTAAAAGTGAAAGTATTGAACAACTTAGGTTCTTTACAAACCTCCCTTCTGCTCATTGGAAGATTTTGTGATTGTGATCATCTGTCAGTTTGATTGCCCTGCTATCTGCTTATGATGATATTATAATACCCAACGGGATTTTTGAATTTTGATATCTCAGCCAGTGATTTTTACGTTACCAGAAGACCTATGTAAGTGAACACTCTCGAAAAAATGGTCGCTGAAACAATTTCGGTGACAACTAAACAGCTCGACTCATTGACCTTATCATAATCTCTAAAACAATATCTTCAGAAAATTTTGATGCTTGATATGTCAGGTATTTTTGATCACCTGCCCTTTCGGCTCATTAGTTGTACTAAATGAACCAACTCTGTAATGATTTCAACTCTTCTAACCTTAACCTTGTGGCTAACCTTAAAACAATAGACTTATCTCTTACTTCATAAATTCGAGATATTTTCTTATTTCCCGCCACATAATTTGAAATATATAGATGGTTTTTTTCAGTTAATGCAGTTGGAGCTGACCATATCGAACATAATCAAGTTATTGCATGCTATTTTTTCAACTTTTGTCACAAAAAGATTTGATTCCTTCCATTTGGAAAACAAGTATATTACCATAACCAAGTTTCCAATATTAGTCATTCGGGCCGTTTCTTTCATCATGTGGTAACATTGCTATATTCTAAACCGTAACAGATACGAAGACGATTGAATGAAAAAAAAAGGTAACTGTTATCGGGAACAATACAATGGCCGAGGAAAACTTATGGGGAGTCTCGCCCTTCTCGAGTTATACGGGGAAAACTAAAAATGCTGTTTTTCGTTTTTTTTCGAGTGAAATTGTTATTTCAGAGAATATCAAAAAATGGAAAAATACAATGTAATTGTATTCGAACTGTACTATGACGATGTAATAATAAATATTCGACATTTATTACAGATATTGATAAAGCGATAAATTCACAATCCAAGGGTATATCACATTTGATATTTTTATAGCGTTTCATTTGAAATAACCACTATCATCAGTGACAACCATCAAACAGAAAAACAATTTTTATCATCATGAACTTTTGGGAAAAATGAAACCGATACGAAAAATCAAAGCTACATGGCAATCTACATTAAATACCTGGATTGACGACCTCTTTGTTGAATGAACATAAGTTGTCGGTTTAGACAATTTCTGTGGCAATTTTCTAGCATAATAGGTGTAATACTAATACATGCACCTCTTATTTTTTGTTTGAGATGGTCGATATCTGTATTTGGTGTTGAAAAACTTTATCCTTTATGTATTCCCAGACAAAACATCTAAAGGAGTGAGATCTGGGGATCGAGCAGGCCAGTTAATTGGTACATTGTTTCCAATCCTTTTTCTTGGGAATATTGCATCTGAATGTTCCCTTACTATTGCTGCATTACGGGGAGGAGCGCCATCCTGTTGAAAATATTATATTTCATGGCGGATATTTAGTGGCAATTCATCTAAGTAGCCATCGAATTCATTGAATAGAAAATGAAGATACGTTTCACTATTCGAATGATCATCGTAAAAGAAAAGGCCAAGGATGTTCGTTCTCACAATTCCCACCCAAACATTTATTCCGAACCTTTCTTAGAAATTGGTTTCTCTATATAAGTGTTCATTTGTATTATTGCACCTATGATGAATATTTCTGTTGAACCAACCATTATTGGTGAATTTTGATTCGTCCGTCCATATTATTTTTTTACAAATATTTCCAACTTCCCTATTCCTACATTTCTACGTCTCAACCACTACGCAAATCGTACTCTCCTTTCGTAATCCCTTTCATTGAGGTGATGAACTTTGCGTATCCTGTAACATTTATATTTGCTTTTTCAAAATAGTTTTTGTGGATTTCACAGAAATCCCCATTTCGTGGGCAATTTCTCGTGAAGAAAAATCTTGATTAGTATAATTTTTGTAACTGGCCAATCCTATATAAAAAAAAGATATTTTCACTGTGTAATTTTTCATGTGAGATGATCTTGAGTATGTGTATGTCACTGTAAACATCGTCATAGTGAGCTCTGCCTTTATTTGAAATTTAAAGTGGTGTCCTTTATGTGGTAATATTTGCCCATAACATTTATTTGATTCCTCACACTTCTAGTAACCAAACATTTTCTTGTTTTTTTTCTGTCAAATGCACCTCAGAGGGACTATGGTGCATTTCTTTCTAATCGTCTAAACGTTTGGATGTTCGGAATACGACGATTCGGGTATAGCTCAACATACATATTCCTTGCCAAAAGAGGTGTTTCTATTAGATTTGACATAAATAGCATATCAGTCCTTTCATCAACATCTTTGATATGTACTCATTTTTGCTACCATTGAAACCAAGCAAAAAAGCATATGCTTTTTTTTTCAAAAACTACACCTCACGATTTGATTTCTACAAATCGCTAAGACATTAGCGTCTTAGCGAAACATGTCTTAGTGTCAAACTCTATTTGAAAAATATATCACAACATGTTTCGCTAAGACATTAGCGTCTTAGCGAAACATGTCTTAGTGTCAAACTTTATTTGAAAAATATATCACATGTTTCGCTAAGACATTAGCGTCTTAGCGAAACATGTCTTAGTGAAACATGTGATATATTTTTCAAATAAAGTTTGTGGAAATCAAATTGTGAGGTGTAGTTTTTGAAATTACTATGGATCTTCATCAAGTAACGGCCGAATCAATCAGAAAATCAAAGACTTTGCTTTTAATATCGTAAATGAATTGAGATGCTAATTGATCATACCAAATTATACAACAATCGAATTTTGTCCAAAAGCTGATATTTTCGTTTCTTCCAGGATTGAGAGTTATAAATATATTACGAATTATAATTGATTAGGGAAAAATAAGCCTTGAAAGAAGAATTACGGCAATACAAAAATTTACAAAACGAAAAAGTACGAATTTTCATTGTGTTAGGGAATTTATTGAGTTGGAAGGAATCGAAACAGTTAACAAAAAAAGTAAAAACAGGACCGTGATTTAAAATTGTTGTCACTGATGATGGTAGTTATTTCAAATGAAATGTTATGAAAATATCAAATGTGATATACCCTATGATTGTGAATTTATTGCTTTATCAAATTCTGTAATGAAAAATACAGGTCCGTATTTAAAAAAAAAGTTAGAAAAAACGAAAAACAGCATTTTCGGTTTTCCCCGTATAACTCGAGAAGGGCGAGAGTACCCGTACATTTTCTTCGGCCATTTACCAGTTACCCTTTTTCCCATTTAATCGTTTTCGTATCTGTTGCGGTTTTGAATATAGCAATGATTAAAGAAACGGCCTGCATAAAAGGGCTATGCTCAATTCATATTTTTTGTAAGTTTGTTTAGCATTGGAAAAAAATTTGAATCATCAGTTGCAGGAGCACATAGAAGGCTGTCATTTTTATACAGACGACATGCAGATTCACCATTCACTTACTGACAATAATGAGGTCTGTTCACAAGTTCATATTTCACATTATGTACTGTTTTTGGGACAATATCAGATGATCTAGCGGGTCATTCACGGCGCGGCGGCCAGTGATGATTCCCTATTCTTTTTTTTTCGAGCCCTTTCAAAGAGCTTCGTTGGGTGGATATCGCGAAAATAATTAACTACCATCCATTGAAATATTTCTCCTTGTCTACTATCACATGGCTTTACAACTAGATTCCTGAAACAAGAGTTAAGATAGTCCTAGTTAACAAAGGCATATTGAACCCTACGTATATGATCTGAATATCATGACAGACATATCACGGTTATGAATATTATGGTTAAGCATTATATTCTAGCTTTTCATACACTATTTTACACAAGAATGAGTCGAAGAAATAATTTTTTTCTTTCCTATGGAGCTGACGAATGTTAATCGTACGGCTTAGTAGACAGTCGTCTTCTTTTTGTTTTTGTATGTGCTTGTAATAATTACACAGGTCTGCAAAAAAAACTTAAAAAAAAATTGTTTTGATTTCGTTAACTGATCTTTTTGTGTAGTGTTTTACGCTGATTTCAAAAATGACATTTGTTTGTATCTATCACGTAACGTTTGCCTGCAAAATAAGGATGAAATAAGTGAAAAAGTACAAAAAAACGAGGAATTGTGGATTTATTTTTATTATTTTAACATTAAGTAAAAGCAAATAAACAATGCTACATAGCTAAACTAAGCATAAACGTGATGCAAATTGATTATAAGTCTATGTAAAAACTTTTTCTTTTTCCGTCAAAGCTTCTTTTGGTACTTTTTCGGCTATGTTCTTGTGAATATTCCCTTTTTAACATCCAATAGTAGTCTGCCATCATGTTAACATTCTACCGACCTTGGTATCTGCGTTCCATTTCTTTTGTCTTGATGGAACCGTTCTTCTTGTTCCTCACTTACAGTCCCTAGATGTTCGGGAAAGTAGTCCAGATGTGATTGAAGGAAATGGACTTTGACACTCATATGGCAGCCCAACATTTTGTAGTTTTGTATCAATTCAGCAACCAAAGTTTTGTAGTTCGGGTCTTTTTCGTTTCCAAGAAATCCTGTTATAACAAGTTTAAAGGAACTCCAGGCATTTTTTTCTTTCATTTCCATTTTGGTGACAAAGCTTTCATCTTTTAATAGTTTTCTTATGTCAGGCCCAACGAAGTCTCCTTCCTTTAGTTTAGCATCGAATAGACCCGGAAACTTTCCAGAAAGATACTTGAAACGATTTCCTTCTTTGTCTAATGCTTTCACAAACTGTTTCATTAGCCCCAATTTGATGTGGAGCGGTGGAAGTAAGATTTTTTAGGATCCACTAAACTTTGTTTTTTAACATTTTCCACTCCAGGAATAAGACCCTTTCTTATTGGCCACACCTGCTTGACATAGTGTTATTTCCTGTCACGGCTATCCCATTTATATAGGAAACATGGAAACTTAGTGTAACCACTTTGTTGTCCTAGTAACATTGAAATAACTTTCAAGTCTCCACAAATGGTCCACTTATGATCAGAGTAGCTGAGCTTATTAAGAACAAATTCAAGATTTTCGTAGCATTTTCTCAAATGTACTGAGTGTCCATAAGGCACAGAAGCATATTGGTTCCCATTGTGAAGAAATACAGCTTTCAAACTTCATTTTGATGAATCGATGAAAAGTTTTCATTTCTCTGCTTATATCGGCTATATAATACAGAAACATCGAACACATACCGAACCTAAAAACATTCAATAAGAAAATTTCAGGTGAAATTCGTGACTTATCAATAGGTGATAGAATTTTTACTATTTTTTCCGTAATCTGCATACAAAATACTGTTAAAATCACTGGTTAAATATGCTACAATTTTTTCATCGCCGACCTGTATTATCGAATCACCATCTTAGTGAAAAAAGTGGAGTTATCTCTACTCTAACTGAACGGACTCGAAGAATATGTGAATCAGAGAATCTTGAGGAAGAACTGGAACGTCTTCAAGTGACCTTGAGATCGAAAGGATACAGTGTACCCGAGATCAACAAGGTTATGAAACCCACTAAGAAATACAACAACGCCTCAGATCGGGTGAAGACAAAAAAAAAACACACAGCAGCAGGGGTGTATCACATAACGTGCACTTCTGGGTAGGTATACATCGGAATCACCAAAAGATTCATGATAACAAGGCTGAAATAACATAGAAGAAACTGCAGACTAGTCCAAACGGACAAGTCGACAGTGAAGGAAACCACAGGATTCTGTTTGGAAACACGATACTCATGCCCCCAACCAAGGATATTATAAAGGACTGGTACGGGAGGCAATAGAGATTCAAAATTCACGTACACGAATTAGCACACTAAACTACCTTAGTTAACATAAATACGCCTTACGCAGCCGTAATATCCAGTCATCAAAAATTACTCAGTATGAAAAAATCTCTGAAGAAGCTAGTCACTTGCACCAGCGAAACGTCTGGTAGAAAATCCAAAAATTGATGGCCTTCAAACCCAAAAAATATTGACACTGAAAACCTTGGCCGCGAAAACCTCAACTATTTTGACATTTAGTTGAGCGTTCATACGAAAAATAAATTGAAATCCAATGCTGCGGAAACAAACTTTCTGCACCTCCTTTCACTGAGTTGTACAGGATGTTACTATCTCCACAAAATGTGGAGAGTGAAGATGGTCCAATGACACTATTGGTGTGGCTCATACCAAAAGAAACAATTTCTTGTACTACACTTAGTTTGTTGATAGCGGACAGTTTTCATCTTCGGTCATCAATCCAATGTTGCATCTGTTATCTCATTTTCACTAATATCGTTCTCAGTGACTTCCCCTGTGAACACATTTGTCGAAATGTTGTGATCTGCTTTTCAGTTAATTTCCGTGATGTGCTTGAGAAGTAGTTTTTCTAATGTATCTGATGCAGATGACGGAATTAGGAAAGGCTTGAGAATAATTAGTCCGAAGACTAATTCGAATCAATGCTGACTCATACAGGTTTATTTGAAGTTGATCTAAACATTCTCTATGAATTAGAAACTCACAGAACCAAACTCAAAAAGTCACATTTATTGTGTTTGAAGTAGTGGTGTCATCTGGTGCTGTCGACTTTTATGGCTAAACTGAGTTCATGGCTCATTTGATCTTTTTTACATACACTACTTTCTATCCCACTTGTCAATCCCTCTAGACTCCCTCTGTTGTCCTCTTGTTTGAACTATGTGAAGGACTAGAATGCTATATTTATAATTTTGATCCCAAGTGCTTGCATAGAAAATTTTCCAGAATGTGTCCTCTTGTTTTTATACACTCCTCCACACGGAAAAAAAAGATTTGTTGAATGAAAGAAAATTCACTTCATTCAAAGAAATAAAAGTGTCATATATGCACGACAAAATATTTTGTTGATGC
>WOGO01004663.1:0-13065 GCA_015342085.1 Leptinotarsa defecta | reverse complement strand
AAGGTGAAAGCCCTTGAATGACCTTTAAATAGTCAGATCTAGGAGAAATAAGTCCAATTATCATCCGAAGACGATTGTGGATACTAACAATCGAAACGTCATGACGTAATTCATATTATATTAGATAATCGAAGTCCCAACTGATGAAATACACCACAAAATATTGTCGACCACCTTCAAACAAATATTACTCTCAGTTATTTTTGCTAAAATGTCTGAGTTATACCAAGGTGGCCCCAGAAGTACTTGACCTAAAGATGACGGTAGTTGTTTGGAAAAGATCACGGTATTGGAATGTACACAACCTATGAAGTATATGTCCCAAGTGTGAAAACGCTGAGTTTTTAGTATTTGGCAGCCATCAATAGCGAACTTTTTGGTGAAAATGGAAAACATTTGTCATCGTTATGTGGTACAATAATTTTATTTGAAAAGTCCCAGCCCAACCAATATGAAAGCTGAACTGTATTCTACTCTGGGCGAGTCTGCTCCTTCGTTTACAAAAGTAAAATATTGGGTAGCAGAGTTTTAACGAGGTCGTACGAGCTGCCAAGACGAGCATTACATTTGTCAACCAAATGAAGTGATGATTCTAGAAACGGTGATGATAATCCACAAAGCGGTACTGAATGATCGTCGACTGAAAGTGCTCTATCAAAAACAGTGTTTCTGTCTGTTTAAAATATGTTTTTCCGTTAATCAGCTGTCGACCCCATACGAACGACAACCCTCAGAAGTTGAGAAACTTGTGCGAGCTAAGGACTAACAAGGTCTTACCTTTCAACGTGTGATTTTAACGTGTGAAGATGTTTCAATTGAGTGCTTAGCGAAGTTTCACAGCAGCAAAGCAGAATTCTTACGTCGTTTCACAACCATTGGATGAAACATGGGTCCATCACTTTACACCCGAGACGAAAAGAACAATCAAAACAGCGGACTCAAAAAGAAGCACCACCTCTACAGTAGGCGAAGACCGTTTCATCTGCAGGCAAAGTCATGGCATCGGTTTTTTTGGGATGTGCGTGAAATAATGTTCATTGATTATCTTAAAAAAAGTAAAACTATCAACAGTGAGTATTATGCGAACTTACTGCAACGTTTGAGTGAAAAAATCAAGCGAAACCGGCCACATTGGGCTAAGAAAAAAGTTCTTTTTCATCAAGGCAATGCACCAGCTCACATCCATTATCGCAATGAACAAAATTAACGAAATAAAGGTTGAATTTTTTCCTCATGCACCCTATTCGCCAGATTGACGCTCCCCCGAATAATTTCATGTTCCCAAACTTCAAAAAATAGCTCGGTGGTCAAAGATTTTCTAACAATGAAAAAGTGATGTCGTTAGTTAATGGCTAAACGATATTGAACGTCGCTGGAAAAAGTGTATAGCGCTGCAAGGAGATTATGTTGAAAAATAAACACATTTTTCCAAAATGTTTGTGTTTTCTTTGTTGGGCCTGATACTTCTGGAACCACCCATATTTGATTTTAAGGAGATTCCTTTAGTGTATCTTCTTTCATTTATTCCATTACCAATGTCACATTTCCTGAAAAACTTCATGTTTGAGGGTTCCGAGTGATAACTACTACTTTGTATCTGCTCATTATGAACCATTGCTGATTATAAACCATAAACCATATGTGTGGAATTGGGTGGAGCATTCGGAGGGGCGTGGTTTGAAAAAAAAATATTTTAAAAACATACAGCAAAAACATAAACATACAGAACATATCTATGTAGTGCTGGAAATTGAGGGAGTCTGTCAACTCAAAAATATTTTTTCCGAGAAGATATCAACAACATATCTAAAATTACTGGTCAACACGAATCATTTTCAGATAGACTGTTCAAGCCCATTTGTATCTGTAACGTTCAAATATTTGGTGATTATTTATATTCATCTTATGTTTTTCCATTGAATATTTATGAAGACAAAGAAAGCCAAAAAATATATTTACTTAATTTACTCGCACTTCCTCCTGAAGAGAGCCTTAGCTCAACTGTACTGAAACAATTTGCATCGAGTAGCAATATAACGTCTCGTATTGTTGGAATACAAGGAAAAAGCGTGGCTTTCAGTATTCGAATTCGTTTTAAAGCACTCCTCTTTGCTCTTCTAAACCTTTCAGTGTGGTGCCACCCTTTGCGTCATTATATAAATGTTATATACTCTGAAAGCACTGAACACTTTACAATTCGATAGGGGATTGAAGAACATTATTCCACATGGAAATGGAAAGTATTGTTTTTCAATGAGATCCTCAATCGTTATAATGTTGATTAACTTTGATATTCTTTACGAACTGTAAATGAAAAGAAAGTTATTTCGTATCATTTATTGTAAAAAAAATTCTTTTGAGATTAATTGTTCAAGAAAAAAATGCAAACCAATGAGTTTTTCAATTTCCATTCAATGAAACAATCTTTGGCAGAGTCAAGTTATATTTCAGAGCACAGAGTTGAAAAAATGAATTTTCCATCCTTCAAATCATTCTCGAAATAGTTTCTGTTTCTGTTCGTTAATGAATAAGTGAAAAAATAAGTACGAATTTTTCAATAGGTTTCAAATGAATGAATAGTATTTTTTAACACATTTTTTTTGTGAAGGAGTCAATATTTCTCGCTGCTGTTTGGGGCTTTCAACCCTCCATAATATGAAAATTAAACAAAGCTGTGTGAATAGAGAATCTGAAGGAGTTCATATTAATGTGCATACTGAATGTTGATCCAGAAAAGTTATTGCATAATATACAACACTAAAAATCCAAGTCGTATCCATAATATTTTGCCTAAAAATCAAATAACTGATGGATGGAATAATTAACGTTTTGTAAAGGAATACCTTTCCCACAAAACCAAAAAAGCAATTCTGAAAATCTCCCAAACGAATACAGGTATATTCCCTTCGATAAAGGTCGATAAAACGAATACACATACCTACAGGTAGTTTTCCGAGAATACAGTTTAGGTTCGTATTGCTTTTCAATATTCCGTCTCATCACCAAACTAACCAGGTATCCAATTCCACAGAGTTTGATCTAACTTCTTTCCACTTATCATTCAGTTTGTGAGCAAAATTGATGAATACAACTTACTGAATGATTGAACTGTTATCGGTATTTATCAAGCTGTAACTTTTATCGGTGAACTTTTCAGGTTTCCTTTCATAACTGTTCAGTAAATTCTCTGTTGATTCAGCTGTTCATTTTTTAGATTATGTAAGGTTGAAAAACCAGTAGAACAGAAAAACGATTCATGGTATTCTGGATATATGTAGTCATGCATATAAGAGGGAAACTTCCAGCATTGAAGATACAGAAATTTGAATTCAAATTTCAAATGAAAATCAAAAATTGAAACGAAGTAAAAGTCTATATGATTCATCAAGTCTATAAATTACAGAAAAACACAGTACATAATAGCTCTATGAGAATATATACTGTTCAAAAATGACAGAACTAGAGGCCACCAGGGGGGATTGGCAGAGTAGTAAAGAAAGTAGTAGATTTGGAGCTGAGCTATGAACTCATTTCATCCAAATAAGTAACCGTGCCTAGACCTTATTTATCTAGTAATGATCAAAAAGTATTAGAACTGCTACTTCAAAAACTGTGTGTAATTCTTAGAGGCTCTGGAAGACTGATTAGGACAATCTTGATACCAAAACCTGCGAAGTTGGACAAGATTCGGGGAAGGCCTCAAGATCAATCAGTCTCATCTCATTTGTAACAAAAACATTGGAAAAACTACTCGACAGACATATTAGTGACATGACACTAATATGTCTGTTGGCTTCGAAGCCAACTACGGGCCAGGTATGTCAACAGAATCGGCTTCATGTCGGGTCAGGGAAAAAGCAGAATACTGGTCTGCGTTCTAGGACAAGAAGATACTTTCACCTGTTTTATTGGATATTAAGATCGTATTTCATAATATTTCCTTGAAATCAATTCTGCATCGAGGTTGAACAAGCTATAAGAAGATAGACTGTCTGCTCAAGGCAAACTGGTATACACCATTATGGAAGAAATATTAGCGGTACTGGTTACATGGGTTTGTCCTTAGAGATGACCTAGCATAAAACTCTGTAATATACGAGTTACTACGTTTTTTAGGCGAGCAGACGACTTAGTCATTCTAGTCCAGGGCAAATAAAATGATGTGAGGAGAACCATCAATATTATAGCAAAATGGACAGAGAATGGAGGCTAAATGTAACCCTATCGAAGTCGACAGCAACATTCACCAAAGGGACCGAGAGAGAGAGAGATAAATCTGCCTGGGGAAGTCGAATATCTGAGAGTAATATCAGACCCCAGTGAAGAAGATAGGAGAAAAGATAATGAGCCCTTGAGGCAGATCAGACGGCTTTCAAAAAGAGAAAAGAAGACCTCAGGTTGACCTTGAACCAACGCCCAGAAAGAATAAAAGGAAAAGAAGAGGTAGCACTGATGATGGCCAGACTCACTTACGGAAAAATATGAGGGCTAAAACTAGACACAATGTTCTGGCTCTACACCATGGTGGTTAAACCCATAAATATGCATCTTTGGTATTACCGCTAAACGGTACGACCGCTATTAACAAGTTGAGAAGGGTGCAAAGACTTGTTCGTTTGAGAATAACGGGGGCAATGAACACCACACCAACAGCTTCATTGGAGACACCCATGAATATTTCTCCTTTACAACTTATTATAATTGGATAGGCAAGGAGGAGCAAATTCAGATTGAAAAATTTAACGAGTTGGTTAACATCTGAAATATATTCGACTTCAAAGTACATGTACTATACAAACTTCGCGGTTGAATTCATGATCCACGAAGAGTGAAAAAATGAACAGTTCTTTCGGGAACATTCTTGGAAGAAACACCTGGTACACAAACGGGTTGAAAGATGAAGTGGGTTAAAAACCGAACATGGGACGGGAGGTGGGGCACTAATGAATCCAAAAGTGACATCGAAACTGATCTAAGAATAGCATGATGAAGTGATGAAACTGAAGGACGAGAAAAGATTGACTCTATACTGGCTGCCAGGACACTCAGGTGTCATAGGCAACGAGAAAGCTGTAGATTGTGGTAGACACCGATCATCAACTCGATACATAGATCCTGATTCAGTGAGGTACCAAAATCATTGGTATGGAACCAGATTGGAAAGTGGATTTATAAAAAAATTGGAAAAATACACCTGAAAACAAACCAGAAGAAACCTTCATGACATTACCGTCTGAAAAGAGACCTGAAGAACTTGTTCGACAAATCAGGTATCCACTGAAAATGATGAGAGGTTTATAAGCCAGGCATTTTCCATTAAGAGGATATCTGAGCAAAATTTGGCAGCAGTAAAAAGATCTTAGCTGCAAAATCAGCTCATTCTATTTCATGCGAAGTGAGGACCTGGGTTACAGGATAGAAGCAATCTACGGACAGCCTACTTCATTAGGTCCAGAAGAGTATGATAACCATTCAACAAGGCACCTGTACAAACTAGTTTGGGAAAATAGATTGTTGGAATAGGTGTCATGAGAAAGATGGAAGAAAACTTAATAAGTCCTTGAGGCTACAGTGTTTTCTGGAAAGGAGTTAGACGGCTATCAAGAACAGGAACAAACCTACTATAAAAAAATTGCCGATTATTACTAATAATTACTCGATGTTTATGTATTATTGTTTTTTGTCAGGGATCATTTTTTCCACACAGCATTCTCATATGTCACAGTGAATGAAATGCACACTAGTTGAAAGATTCCAGTGACCCTTTTCATTTTCATTTTGGTAAGTTCAATATCGATTGTAATTGAAAATAAAGATTAAATACTGGTATGTTCCTATTTATTCTGGGATTCTACTATGCTTAATCTATCCGAAATGTGCTATGAAATTTATGATTCTAATGCCAAGACCCATTATTATTAGATGGTTCGTGATAATGATCTTTAATAAGAACTTTTTGACAAATTTTAGAAAATTTAAATTTTTTCTGTGAACTCTCCTTCACTTTCGTAATGGATAAAATATTAGATGTTCTTCATTTTCATTGTTTGACGGATTGGGAAAGACAATTTCCACTCACCAATAACTGCAATTCGACGGAAAGCGGAAAGTGCTTAAGGAAACCGAAACAAGCAGCAAAACAAGCGGCAGAACTGCTGGAAACACGTGACTTCAGTATGAAACGCGAAGGGCAGACTTTCGCACGGAGTTCTCACATCTCCTCAACTCCCGATCCGCTCTCAAAGAATAAGATATTCGTAAAAGAATTGTTGGTTGAAACAACGTCCCATTTTATATCTCATGTCTGAATTCAGGTGAGTTAGTTTAATATATATATTTACTTTCAATAACTCTAGGATTTTTCTATGTGAAATCCAGAAAAATAAAGTGAACCTTCAGTCTTTCACTCATTTATTCAAAGAATAAGAATAATTAATAAACTCGGCGAATGTGATGTCACAGTTGAACCCAGTGTTAAGAATATGTGGATGTTTTTCAAAAGTAAATCACGTGTTCATCAATAAATAATTATTTCGAAAGAATTGTAAAATATTCATTTTATTTATACATTTATTCTTTTTACTAATGAAAAACTTAGTGTCGCCAAACCAAAGACTACACTTTTATTTTTTTATGTGAGTTTTCCGCTATTGAAGTTAATTTTGATAAATTATTTTTCGGTTTTGAGTAGTTCATTCAATGATAGAAAAAATTGAAATATTCTTGAATTAACTGCAACCTTTTATGCAAATGTTTTCTATAACAAGGTTTGTGAGCCACAAATATACTTTGTTGAGAAAATCTAAAGAAATGGGAGATACGAAAGTTTTTCGAGCACACATATATCTTTCATAAACTGATGCAGATAATTTTCATATACACCGGGAGATGATGGAAAGTCTCTTCTAAAAATAAATATTGCTGAAATTTATATACAACCTTTATTTACAAACGACTGGGATCGATTGTATATCAATATATTAAAAACTGTGAGATGACATTTGATTGTGGAGAAATGGAAATATCAAATCATAAAGTCAACCCATTTTCAAATAGAAGTAATATTCATCATCAAAATAATAACGGCTCTGCAAAAACATGGACGATCAATATAAAAACATTCTTATTTAAAGGCGTAGATCTCCCAGGTGGCCTTCAATATCTTTAAATTTGACACCCGTGTTTTTTATGAAGTCATGTTCAATCTAGAGTTCATTGAACTCGATCTGTCTCAAACAAAAACCTTATGATTCGCAGCAGTTGAAAATGCTGTAATATTTTTGGCGATACTTTCATTTTAGTTTTTGGTAAATAAAGGAAATATTAATCGGAAAAATCGTTTTTGCAATATTTGAAGTCTGGTTCGCTCGTTTCAACCATATAGAATATTAACAATCAACAAGTAGAAACTATAGATGGGCCTTCAAAGACTAATTTGTAGCAATTATGAATATTCAAATCATGCGTCATTGTAACCTCTTGAAATGAAAAAATTAGAAATAAATGGAATACAATTTTCAGTCCACTCATTTCGATCATTCAATATCTACGTCGAAAATTATTCATAATATCATGTTATTGTAATGCATTCAGTTTCAATTTCATTAGGGCTCCTTTAGCCCGAAATTTACCTACATCTATGGTTTTTTTTGGTTCCTTGGAAGCTGTCTGACTTGTCCATTTAGTCCAAGTCTCCAGAAAACATTGCAGCCTCTTGGGCTTATTGCTTGCGTTTATTCTCTAATCTTCTCATGACATCCATTCCATTAGTCTCGTTTTCTGTACTAGTTTGTACAGGTTCCGTGTTAGATTTTCGTCATATTCTTCTGGACGTAATTTTGTACGCCCATATATTGCCCGCCTCCTGTGATTCAGTGCCTTACATTCGCATAAGATTAGAGCTGTTTCTATCGTTCTATCGTTGCATAATCTGCAGCTCAGTTCTCCATTGTACAGCCCCATTTTATTCAGGTGTCCTCTTAGCGGACAATGACCGGTTAGTAACCCTGTAATTATCCTGAGCCGATCCCTACTATATTGAAGTAGTTCTTCGATTCTTTTCTCGGGCGGTTCCCTAATGAAGGTTCTATTGTGTTTGTTGACAGGTAGTTTTGTCCAGTACTCTATGTGCTTCTTATTGGTCCATGTCCTAATCTGGTTTCGTACCAATGATTTTGGTTCCCCCAGAGCTGGTTCAAGATCTATATATGAAGATGATGATCCGTGTCTAGCGGATTCCTGAATGCCCTGGCACCCAGTACAAAGTTGATTCGTTTCTTTTTGCAAGTTCATTCAGTTCTTCATGGCATTCCCAGGCCAGTTTTGATTTCACCTTCGGGTTTGTCAGAGCCCCTAGTGCGCTCTTGCTGTCTGTTCAAATATTGATCCGCTCATTTCTTTGAGGTCTCAATTTAATAAGGCTTGCACACTGCAAGATAGATGTCTGTCTGTCAAATATCTATGCTTAGAACTATATACGTAACAATCATTTTCTAAACGGAGTGAGGGGCTTAAGCGATCTCCTAATAGTCCTAATAGTATGAAAGATTTTCAATATTTTTGGAGGATTTCAATAATTTTTGCTTTATTAAAATATACTTTTTATTCTTGGTAACGCACACTCACACCACCAAAAATAATCAAAAAGCGACTATTGCGTTCCACCTACAAATCCATCTTTTGAGCGAAATTACATTCAAATATGCACTTGAAGAAAACATGGTGTATAGGACTATCTCTCGGATAGCATATATTCCTAGAATTTCATTATATTCATTGTTATTTTCAGAAGGGCAGATATTTGCAATCACACTTAGAAAAATAAAAAAAAACATATATTTCACTTTGCGAGTGCAGCGGAGCCCATTATTTTCTAACAGTGTTGGTGTCTATAGGTGTATGATATTTGGGAAAAATATACTCATCGATCCTAATAAAATGTGTGAATAGTTGGTAGTTTCATTAGGTAGTATTGAAAATACGATAATTTGTGTTTTACGCTTATTAAGTTGTGAAAGACAAGAGACAATTGGGTAAAATAAAATAACATTTCGACTTCTTGAGTGTCTGCAATATAATCGTTTCCTAGTAATTAACTATATTTTATTAATAAAAGCAAATAATATTTTTTGTATAGTGCAATATTAAAAAACATTTAAGGGGTGGAAAATAATGAAATTCATTTCTATCATTATATTATTTTGAAAAGTGGATTAATTGCTCAACAATAAAAAAAAATCTCGGAAAAAATAGCTGTCTTTTTTGAATATATTTTTGTGACCGTTTCTGAATAGAATATGTTTCAGCGCAGTCCTGTCTTCGACGATTTATAATTTTTCTGTTATTTTCCTTTGTAAGGTATTCATATCGGCACAGCGATCATTATCAATTTTATCCTTCGAAATGTTAGAGGGAGGTCAGAAGAACTGAGAGGTCATTAAAGAGTAAACTATTGTCTAGCAAAACACGTGTCGCAGCTCCGTAAACCTATCATAGTGTCTAATATCATAAATATCAAAGTTTGTGAGGATGGATAAAGTTTATAAGGATGAATAAATGTATGTATGTAGGTATAGTTATGGCTCTTTCACACCTGGTAGCATGAAGGGCAGTCTAAGCAATGCAGCGCCATCGTCGAGAACCCGAACGCAGGCAGACGCATAAGGCAGTCGTCGTTGACAGTTGTGTTACTTATAGGAAACATAATTCGATTCTAGAAGCTATTCATTAGTTAATGCAGTTAGTTACTGTATTTTTAAAGTGAAAATATGAATTACTAGCTATTGCCAGCAGCACCGCCTGCGTAGAATTTGGTTCGTCACATTAGGTTTCGTGAAAGACTATTTCAAACAAATAGTTACAATACAAAACTTCAGGTTTCCAACTTCAAAACTGACGAAATTCAATAAATCTTGAAATCCCTGTATTTCTCCTTGAAGGTGAAAATTCCTGATTCCCTTTCTTGATGCTTATTTACGCTATACAAAGAACCCACCTGCATATTTCAAGATTCTAGTAGTAGCTTCGACTGTACGTTAATATAGTACCCACTTGTACAATACTAGATGTTTGCCGCTGTTTTAAACGCGTTACCGTGGGAACCTACCCTATGTGTTATTCCAGGTCATCATCTATCTATATGCCAACTTACATTTGAGCTGTTTCAGGCGTGAAGAAGCAAAAAACGTAAATACATCCATCCCCACATCCCCAGTCGTTGCATTCACAATATTAATAGGAATTGGATTAGTAACATTGCCAATGTATTTCATTCTAATCCTTTCAGCTTTTTTTTGCTGATGCTATTCAATATTGTATGAGTGGGTACCTTTTGAGTGACGACTAACACTCGTACACAACGTACAGCCGAAGCGACTGAACCTAGAATCTTGAAATATGCAGGTAGGTTCTTTGTATAACGTAAATGAACACCAAGAAAGGAAATCAGGAATTTCCACCCCCAACGGGAAAAAGTAGGGGTTTGAAGATTGTAATGAATTTCGTCAATTTTGAAGTTGGAAACCTGAAGTTTGAAATGGTCTATCACGAAACAAAATGTGACAAGCCAACTTTTAAGCCGGCGAAGCCGCGGGCTACAACTAGTGAAATATACAAGTAAAAATTACCAACAGTGCATATTCAATTTATATAAGCCTGGCATACAATGAGATTTTTTATTTTTCTGATAGATTCGGCCGTTATTTGCTGAAGACCCATAGTAATTTCAAAAACTACACCTCACGATTTGATCTCCACAAACTTTATTTGAAAAATATTGTGATGAATCTGAAGCCGGCTCTGACCGTTATCTCAGACACTAAACATATGACTCATCGCGAAAGGAATGATCTCGACAAGTCGTCGCGAACAATCTAGGCCACTACCGAAATAACTAGAGAAATCCAGCACGGTTGTTGCCAATATATAAGCCGGCTTCTCATCCCGAAATGTCTACCCTGAAGAGGCATTAGCCTAAAGCAGGGCCCCACACAAACATACCCAACAAATGTAATGTTATTATCAAACAAATTTGAATAAACGGTTTTCATTCATTCCCGAAATGGCAGTCTGTACCTAGAAAGTGAATCGTGCGTTTAAAGAAAGAATTCGAATACTGTGAAGATAAATTAAGCGTTAGTTGCTGAGTGTTGTATATAAATTAGTTGTGATAGTGAAATATTGTTAAAAATAAATTTGTTTAAGACAGTTAATTCTTTAATTCGTTATAATATAATCACAACATGTTTCGCTAGCAGAGTAGGTTTCTCATTCATGCACTTGAGAAAACTACTGTGCTAGCGAAACATGTTGTGGAGATCAAATCGTGAGGTGTAGGTTTTGAAAAGAGACTTTTTATATCAGTTTATTATTTTTTTGAAATTTTGGCCGTACCCTGTTTGGGTTTTTTCTAAGTTTCGGCTACTATGTCAGTATTATTTGGTTCATAAAATCTAATGTGATATAAGGAGTATTTTAGGTAATCAGCTATTATTTCCTTAAAAACGACAACCCTCATAATTGAATCATATGAGTATATATTTCAGGAAGATATGCACTTGAGAAACATCTCAGTAGTTCTGAAATGAAAAATATTGATCTGTGAATCCGGAAGTTAATGAGACATGCGATTATTCAGAAAAATCCACCTATAAACTTTCTAACGTATACTATTGTAAATATATAAATTCTTTTCAAATAAGTTTTTCCAAGTATCTGTGACAACTCCCTTCACGTAATACATACCCAAAGGACGTGCTAAAACTCGTGGTTTGAAGATTAAAGCTGCGACTCAAGTAAACTGTGATTAAATTACACAGCTAAGTCTAACGAACACAAATTAAATAATGTAACGTTTTATTTTTTGCGAATTCGTTTCAATTTGCAGATTACCTTCTGCGAGCTCAATTACATTTTCATCTTGCTTTCGAGCCACACCTGTCTTTCTCGCACTCTCAATCGTTCACCGCACAATTCAACAGGTAGACACTTCTATTTATTATTTAGCCCTGGTGTGCGTTGAACGTCTCTCCCAGGACGGTTATCCAGTCTATCATCGGATGTGATTTTCACACGAGTTCTTGCTTTTACGTTCCTTTTTGCACACTTCGCCAAACTGCGGCCAAGAAATAAAATATTTAAAGAAAATTAGTTTTCACGATATTTCAATTATCTCCGCATCATACAGAATATATCATTGGAAAATTTATATTAATACCCCAGTCCGACGACTATTAATACTATATTCAACGCAATATGATATACAGCGTCGGCCGCCTCTTTTGAAGTTCTTTGTCGCAAGTCAGTATTTCAATGGCTCCTTAGCGGCGTCCTCAATGGACATAGCGGTAGAAATGTCTCAGTTACTTTGTGGATGAATTACAGTGCCACTTGCTTGAGACGACTACGTTGCTTTCTATGATGTACCGACATGTTTGCATTCTTGAAATGCTTTCATTCTCAGTTAATACCGAATGGACTATAATAGCGTATGTTGATTTTTTCATTTCATAGTCAGCACTGAATTTATGCAGTGGAATTAGGTAATAATTCAACAATTACGAAGAAAATGAAGATAAGTTTCAAATGTTTGAAAAAACAAATAAGTAAAATATGTTTTTTCGTTAACCAGCTGTCGCACCCCTATAAACGACAACTCACAGAAGTCGAAACTTGTGCGAGCTGAGGACTAACGAGGTCTTACCTTTCAAAGTGTGATTCCTAACACAGGTTGGATGATAGCAAGTCAAAATCGATCATTGGAACTGCCAAACGCTTTTTGAAAGCTATCCTCGAAATAGAATGCAAGTTGTGCGAATTGCAGATACAATTAGCAATCAAAAATAAATAGAATATGAAGTCCCACAAGGTACGGTACTAGGTCCTCTGCTTTTCAATTTATATCTAAATGAAATATTCAATTTGGACAGCGTTGGGAAAATAATTGGATACGCAGACGATACTGCGATATTCTATGAGGCAGACACTTGGCTTGATTTGAAAAAGAACGTAGAAACAGATTTCCACTTGCTCAAAAAATGGTTTGACCAAAGGCTCCTGACAGTGAAT
>WOGO01004661.1:0-13070 GCA_015342085.1 Leptinotarsa defecta | reverse complement strand
AATCAGAGCAACCATCTTTTTATTAATATTATTTTTTTTTCACCGTAGTGTGCGCTGGTCAGGCCCTATCCCCCGAAGCCCCGATACATTCGGGAGGGCGCGTCAGCAATATCAACCATTGATCACTCCCCACACCGTGAGATAAGTGATCATTGGGTCCGAGAATCATGTGCCCTGTGCAAGCGCAGTGAGCCAAGAATGACAGCCTTCTGCATCTATCCGGCTAAGATTTCTGCCTTAGTGCGGTAGGCCGGTATGCTGAATGGGTTCCAACTCGGTGACAGGGTTGTGGTCACCTCGTTCAGTGTCGAAAACTATTATTATTATGTATTCAGTACACATTAACAACTAGGTAGTATATCTTTTTTTGCTTTTTCAGGTTGAACGGGCTCCATCTCTACGTCTACGATTCGGCAAAAGATCCGAGGAAAGCCCCGTAAGTATATGACCTTGCCAAGAACTCTTTTATAATATTTCCCATAGGAAGAGCAACGATCTCGAAAGTGCCGTTAGTTCAAGGAATATTATACATCTTCTCCGTAATTGAATATCATGTTTCAAGCTACCAAAATGCATTAAAAGTATCATAACACAATGAATTGAATTTCTTATTTAATTATGCCATGAGTTTATCATTTGCAACAATAGTGACTGACGACTAGACACAACATTTTCAGTTTCGTTAATAGTCTCATTTTTCTTGTTTTCAGATTTCTGATTATTTATCTGGACTGTCATCGGAAGGTGTAAATTAAATTTTCAATACACTAACAATGGAGATCATCAATGACAATTGATTATTAAAATTACTAGGTTCATTTCTCTGGTTATTCTTTGTTAAAGAACTATTTTTCAGTGTTAATTTGTAATGTGAAATATAAATTATTAAACCGTATTGGAAAGCGAACATGAAATCCATTATTCTCAATCGTATGTGCAGTGCGATATAGTAGTCAATGTATTGTTTAGAAATGTTTCAAATAAAGCTGTCATTTTTATTTATTTGTTTGATTTCCTATTCCATTCCGTTGTTATTTTTTTCGAATCATATCGTATTTTAATTCTTTTAGGAGTTGTTACTGAGATATTCTACATTCATACTAAGCCAATGAGGACCCAGTAGAAGAAAGATTCGTGAAAAATGATCCGAATAATTTTCTGTTGGATCCGCTAACGGAGACAAAAAATATATTACGAAACCTAAGCGTCGTTTTCTCTCCACACTTTCCAGAAAAATATAAGATCCCGGAAACGCGTCTTAACCAAAGCATGCTAGCTGAAACGCAAAATATGTTAATAGCAGAATTCAACCTGTGAGGAAAATGACCACAATCAATGTGTTGAAATAGTTTTCATTTCAAATACTGGGAACATATTTCAAACATGGAATAATTTCGGTCATAACGAAAAAAACTGAATTTTTCAAATACTTTCTCGGTAGGTAGTAATCTTAGCAAAAGTTCATTTCGTTTTCCGAGGTTCCAAATTTGAATCCGAGAAAAACTTGGCCAGATATAAGAAATCAAAATTCCAAAATAACAGATGAACATGAAAATTAAAAAGAATTACTGAAAATAACGATAATATTAAGCAGAAAAACCTTGAAAAAAAATAGAATAAAATAAAAAATTAAGCAAAAAAACTGAAAATCGAACAATTAAAATAAAAATTAAGTCATCACTCGAAGACGATTGTGGATACTAACAATCAAGTAACTTGCTTGAAATCTTTTAATTTTTAATTTTTATTTCATTTCAATTGTTCAATTTTCGATTTTTATTTAATTTTTATCTGGTTTCAATTGTTTAATTTTAATTTTTTGGCTTAATTTTTTAATTTATTTTAATTTCTTTGCAGGACTTTTTTGCTTGATATAATTGTTATTTTCAGCTATTCTTTTTAATTTTCATTATCATTTCAGAGATTTCAAATCATATCATATCAGACAATGGCAGTTCGAAATATTGTCAGCCACCTTCAAACAAACCAAAAATTCAACTTCACGCTAATTTCAATTACTATTCATTCGCCAAAATCGCATATACAGGGCTGAAATTCGGTAGAAATACGTCTTTCAGTGTCATTTACGTATCGAAAAAAATTCTGCAAGAATGTTGTCATTTGTGAGATTTTGCTAATGTTCGAAAATAACGATCAAAATATATAGTTAAAATTGACACCCTGGACGCATCGATTTTTTCATTTTGAGTATTGTTTACCAATAATAACTGCCCTATAAGGCAGGAAAATGTTTATTTTAACGAGATCCACCACATACTTAGTTTTTGAAATTTTCTTAGCAACTTCACTAGGAGCTTACTTAGCTCCTAGTGAATGAAAATTGTAAATATCTCGAAAACGATCATCTCCAGCGTTGTTGACTTTTTTCACTTGGAAGAAGTGTGGGAATTAGGTTATTTTATGAAAAGTACCAAAAGTTTACTGTGAAAAAAGTTAGGGCAATTTGAGGAAAATAATGACAGCGTACGCAGCGCCCTCTAAATGTTACACGAAAACTAATAAGAACTTATGAATTCTCACGTCAAAAAAATCCGGGTACTAAATTTCGTGTAAATAAGTTCTTTTCAAAAAACTAACAAAAAATTCAATGTCAACACCCGTTTTCTCCGAAATAAAGCATTTCCCGACACAAGTTTATATAAACTTTTTTTCTTAAAATTGTCTCAGAAATACGTCACTTTGATATTTTAACGTATATTTATGGTACATCCTGTATGGTACGCGCGTAGTATGGACGTATACAACCGAGCTCAGTTGAAACAAACGAATATAAAGCTAGTAGAGCTAATCGGGAGGTGAAAATTATTCTGTTGATATATTGCATATTAACTAACACAACAATGTTAACAGAAACGTGAAAAATGGTTATCACGCGAGAAATCAGGGAAGAAATAGAATCGTCAGTTGATTCATCGATAAATAAGTGGTTGAATAGTCAAATGTTCATAAAAACAATCATCGAGAATACATCGGAGGCTATAACAAAAACACTGAAAAAGAAATTAATTGCTAATCCAACTTGTGTACAGTGTGAACTCTCTAATATGGAAGTTGAACCATTTATGGACTTGACAAAGGCTTTCTATACTGTGTCGCATGAACCCCTACTCAAAAAATTGTTTAATTATGGAGGTCATGCTTTGGAACTGATGCAGAATTATTCAAAAGAACGAACACAAAATACTAAAAGTGGTAGCAAGCGTAGTGCAACACTACGAATCAATGTGGGTATACTTCAGGGATCCTTTTTTGTATACAAGAACGCAATAACGTAAATTTGACGGTCATATAGTGTTTTATGCTGATGATAGGGCCATGGCCATCCGTGTTTTATGCACTCTCATACATATTGAATATTTTGCTGAAAAGAATACGAACAGTGAAATGACGTCATTCATATAGCGGACTCCTAAAGACGGTGGTCTATGTTTTTTATGGCTATCAAATCAAGTAGAAAACAATCAAAATGTCAGAAAGCAAGATAGCTACCAAACCAATTTTAAAGATTTCGACAGAGGTTTGGGATAATTTCGTGGTACTAGAACAAATATTGTTGGGACCGACCAAGCAACACTGACGCATTGAATGAATGAAGGAAATAAGGAATGTGTCCAGCGGTAGCTGAGAAAAGGAAAAAAAATTAATAGTAAACACTTCTTTTAAATATTTCATTATCATGATCTGAAAAAGAAAATGAGTTTTGAACTATGTAATTTAAATCACCAATTTATTACATAACACAATTTATGTGATATAAAAACTTGACGCGAGATTCACTTAGGCAGATGACTATATATACAAGTTAGTTGATCTTGATATAAGTATTTATAAGAAAAAAATAGGCAAATATCGCAACAAACTTTGATATCGGTTGAATTGTATAAAGTAGAAATGAATTGATGGGTTTAAACTAATTTGAAAAGTATTTTCTTCTCTTTAGAGCATCTCAATGTAAACTTGTTTTTAAAAATGTTTTACTATTAATTTTTCTTTTTTCAACCTTCCTCTATACTTAGCTTACGATCGAAAATGTGCGCACATTGTTGCCTCCACCAACATATTGCAATTTTTTATCAGTGGGTAGTTTTTGATAAATAATTTTCAATGATATTCATCCAAAAATATTTTAATTCATTTCGAAATAATTTAAAATAAATAAAAGACATATCTTCAAATGGCTTCTACTCTGGAACTGTAGAACTACTGGTTCCTGAACAAATTCTGCTTCTTCTGTGACAGTCTAATTTATCTTTCCTGCTGAAAGTTTTGTTGCAAAGATCACAAACAAAAGGTTTGAATCCACTATGTAGCCTTTGATGCCTTTGCAAATTGGAAGTATGTGCAAATTTTCTGTTGCAAACCGTGCAAGAAAAAGGTTTCTCTCTGGTGTGCTTCCGCAAATGTTTATTGAAATCACCTTTATGAGTGAAGGTTTTCTTGCAATATTCACAAGTCAGCACCTTCTTAGGAACTTTCTGACTAGACGTCGATGGTTGGGGTTCAGTCTTGTGGGAAAGGGATTTTTGTTCAATGCCCTGGAGGAGGATTGGTAAACTGCCATATTTATTTTGACAATTTTCACATTTACAGTTGTAGTCATTTAGGCAAGGTTCCTCCATGTTCATATGTTCATTGTCTTCTGCATTCAGTCTACTTTCACTCTCACTCTGGCCTTTACTCGAACCTACTTCTTCAGGGGTAAGAGAAAAATAGTGACTCAGATAAGATTCCGGTGATTCTTCCGTGTTGGGTTCCAAGGTGTCGTCCGATTTGAACGGTGAGAATCCTTGTGGATACATTTTAAACTGAGATAAGTCAGATCGATTCGTTATTTTTTCCTTCAGATTATTGATGAGGCGAGTATTGAAAAAACGCCACTTTTTTATGCACGTTACACAACCTTTGGGTGGTTTTCTTACTTGCATCTGTAACAAAGAATAGAATTTATTGACTGGTTTTGTCAAAATTATCGAGTGCAATAAAAAAAATTGATATTTCGAAATCAACTTTCATTTAATGGATTTGAGTTAATAATACTTCATAAGCAATTGTTTAATGGTAGTATTGCTAATTTCTTTACGAAGGTTGCGAAGGTCATCTCATAAATTATATTCTGTTAAATAGTACAGCTTTTAATCTTCCATACATTATTCATATTATCATATACCTACACTAATAGTCTAGATCACAAGTGCTATTGTATACAGGGCGTTCCAACGATAACTTGATCCCCCTGTAAGTCAGAAACGGACGTGTTATCGAAAATTTCAAAGCACACGCCAAATTATATTTCTGGGGGACTAATTCTGATATAAAAATCATACCCGAAACTTCACCCTCTTGCGGTCAGCAACTACCCACCCTATTTTTTTCAATGTCATGGGGGTGGGTGATACACCATTTGAAAGGTCATTTGACCGTCTATTACTTTGAAATGGGTTCAATTGTTATAGAGAAATTGAATGTTGAACGTTTCATTTAAGAAAAAACAGTGCAATACTACAGTCTACTTTCGAAAGCGTTCCTTATAGTACAGGATCCCGCCGCAAAATCACTACGTTCATACCGTAGTTAATCAAGCTCAAATATTTACATACATTTATGAATAGGAAAATACATTTATGACAGGTTGCCAGTCAAAGTGGTCACCAATATTTTTATTTGAAAAAATCAAGCTACTAAAATACTTCATGGAGTAAGAGCCGGGTCAATCCCTCTACGAAACCCTTCATCGCTTGGAAAGATCGATTGCAGCTTGAGAAATGGTTCTGAAGCAGATTCTGTGAAACATGTTTTTCCTAATTAATCAGTAAACAGTTGTCCTGAAAATCTTGCGAAAAAAATTTAATTGGATAATTTAGGAAACATTAGCTAGATGAATAGCATTTTACAAGTATTGTTTATGACGAGTTTTTAACAATGAATGAAAACAAGAATGTTTTCTACTTATTCACCAAACTCAAACACCTGTTCATGCAGCTGCAGAGGAAAGTTGCAACCTCAGAATATGAATCTTTATAAATATTGAGGGAGTCTCGGACTGTTTCGACTGATTTGAAATGTTTAAAAACATCAGCGAAAAGAAGACAATCAATATATTTCAGAGCTACGGTAAATTATTGATGAAAATTATGAACATAAGTGGACCTAGATTCGATTCTTGTGGTACACCTGACCTAGCTGGAAATTTATCTGAAATATTGATTCCTAAATTAAAATGAACGACAGCCAATTTTTTGTTTTATCTTAAATAAAACGTTCAACATTTAATTTTTCAATTGGAACGCCCTGTATACAACAGATTAAAACATAACTAAAACATTGAAAAATAACTCCATTCCAAATATTTCAATTGGTTTATTTTTTCCATTAACAAAGGTTACATTGATATGATTATTTTTAATTTTCCATTCTCATTGTTTGAAAAATCGTTATAATCAAATGCATTTCAATTTTTTTTCTATTCAAAAAAAAAGTTACTCAAGTAACACTTTGTTGTGAAATTTCCACAGAACACTTCACAAAACCGCAGCATATGTTTCACTATATAATAGCTTCATCAGGCATGTTCGTGTGATAATGTATTTGATTATAACAAATTGTTCATCAAACGAACGAATTAAAATATTTTGTGGAATACGAAAGAAACGTGAAAATAATGATTTTTCAGAAAACATGATCCAACATATTATTATTTACTAGGAAAAAATAGTTGAATAATAAATATGTTTTATGCAATAAAAATTGAAATGAAACGATTTTTTCGATCGCTTTGCGATCGAACTCTCACAAGTATTTTCTCTGCTCAACTGAAGCTATAACTTTTCAATTTTTGAATATATGTGATTGTTCTTGACATATTTGCAAAAAACGGACGAGACTTTTTTTACCCGACTTTAAGGGACGAGCTGTATTGTTCAAATAGATGCGTTTGGTAACTCTATATATTTGTTTTCTTCTACTGAAGTATTTTTGAAATAAATATTTACCATATGGTATACATACTCAATTTTGAAGGTTATGAATTGAGAAAATATGTTGGATTCAAAAAATTCAGAAAGTTATTTGAAATAATAAGCTTCCCAGAAGGGGTTCATTTGTTCATAATTATCATTTTCTAAGCAATTGACTTCCCTTGAATACGATATGAATCATCTCATCTTCTTGCAAAACTAATGCTATAATTTTGATGTGCCTGTTGAATGAATTTTCTGAGAATTCTCAACGACATCTATGTACACTGTATATGAATTATTCAATGACTAATAATGATTCGAATGGTACATAAATGGCTGTTCTCAGTTTTGAGCACATATGCGTGTGCTGTTCGTTATTTATATTGAAGTGATATTGATACTCATTTTCAGATCTATAAAATTAATACTTTGAAGGTGCTGGCTGACTACTTAAAAAACTTATTTTATATTAGGTTGGACTTTATAATAGATCAAAAAAAATTTAAATATATGAATTTAGTTACTATTTGTTTCGCAGTTTTGGTGAAAATATGTAGATATATAAAATGTAAAAAATGTATACATGAAAATGTATGTGTTGGGAAAATGTTATAATACTGGAGATATTAATAAACACAGAACAATGAACCCTCTGGAGACATCAGAATTTTTGAAAGGTTGATACAACTAGTTTGAGAAAAATCAATTATTTCCATAGTAGAACAGAAACGCTGCTAAAAAAACTTAGGATGTATTCAAAGAGCAGAATTTTTATAAAATGTCAAAGATGAAATTTAGGAAATAGATAACTTTTGTAAGTATAAATGCGAAAGTGTAGTTGTACGCTCCCATTGATTTTTATTATGACTTTCTGTAAAGCAAAAAGTTGAAGTTTGATTCATGAATCATACGAACAAAAACATGATGCATTAATGTTTGATGAGTAGAATTTGGACCATCTGGTGTAATGAATCTATTGAGAACACTTTTTCCACACCAGAACATAAATACGGTCACTCGAAGCTCTCGTTTCAGTAAAAAAGACTAGTCTTAGTCTTCTCCTAATGATGCAGACGACGTTCAGCGAAACGCGCGTAAAGAGAGACAGTATTTTTGTTTTTTCGTGTGGAAAAAGTTTTTTCAATAGATTAATTTTGAATTTGATAGATATTATACTTTCAGAACCTAGAACCATACTTCTGCATTCTTTACTTCAGACAGTATCATATTTTTAGATCACTTAGTTTGTTGTTTGTGTAGTTTGTTGGGGGTAAATAAAGTTCCCTAAATATTCTGAAAGACTTTGTTTTCTCCTATCTAGAAATACTTCGATTTGCCGCATTTGTTGCGTTTCAATATCAGTAGGAAAATCCGGTACGTGGAGGTTGTAATCCTTTCCCATATCCTTTTTTCCTGCATATTGCACAATATTTATCATTGGAATTTCCGTGTCAGAAACAGAGCGATAAGTCTTCATGGAAACACTAATTTCTAAAGATGAAAGAGATGAGTTTTTCTATATTTTCCAGTTCCCCAATTGAAGACTGTAAACTTTCACGGCCAGAGTTAATTGTGTCAATGTTATTTTCCGGGATATTTTGCCGTAGTCTCCAAGGTTTTATGCCTGACATTTTGTTCTTGACTGCGGTAAACATAACGAATAATTATGTTTGTCCTTGTTGGTATATCTCAGACCTAGTATTATTATTATTATAAGTCTTTCAGTGGAGCAATATTAAAATCATGAAATTCATACGACTATTCAAATTCTAGTGTATGCATGGATATTTGGAAAACAATAGGGATTCGGCCAAATTATGGCAGAGTTTCCTTTTTCAAAAACTACTGAATGAAACCAAAAATCGACTTCAGCTCTTTGAATTTCGGCAATATGAAGAAATAAACCGGAAATATGCAGAAAAAACCGGAAATGTGCGGGAAAAACTGAAAATTTTGGAATACCATTTTCTGCTTCTTTATTTGCAGATATATTGAAAAAGTGTTCAAACTTTGCCATTAAAACTTTTATTGTACTATCAGATACGAAGTTTTCAAGAAAGTTTAAATGCTATTCGTAAAAATCACTTAAATAATCAGCAAATTCTGCTAGCGAAGTTTTTTTTGCAGTATCTTTGAAACATAGTTCAGCTTCTTCTTGAAGTACTAGAAGTTGTACGTCGCAATGTGGAAAAACCTCAATGGTATTAGATATTTATGTTATCAACACGTAAAGCTATACAAAAGAGTAGAAATTGCTTCATTTGGGTGAAATAAAGAGACCTAATGGAAAATAATAATTTATTTGGGTATTATAAAATTACCAAAACTTTCGGGAGTGTCAAAAACAAACTGTAATTTCACGATACTAAATTATCAGTCACTAAGTTACTAAGAATATAGGTACGTATTTAAACTTTCAAAGTTGAGGATGTTCCAAGTCTGGCGACTAGCTGCATTGAAATTGTATGATCATATTCTGATACCGCAATGAAAGTTACAATTGCAAGTTGTCGGCATATTTCCAATATCTCTGATAACCAAAAGAACTATAATCGATTTCTCATTATCACTTATTAGTACCTAAAAATAAGCAACTTTGCCACAATTTAACTATATCTTACCGTTTTCGGCATCCCCACGGATAGTCTTGAATTTGAATAGCCCTGTGTATAACACAGCATTCTTGTGCCATCTATCGAAAGGTTGCCTAAGTTCGAAAGAAATGCCTCCAGAAATTGGGCTTTGAATTCTTTAAGGAATGGGAATTCATTGATTGTTTGAGCGTTTGATTTTGTTTTAATGAAAGTTCTGTACACATTGAACTGTAAACATTCGAACAACGAACTTACGGAAAACATTATGACCATTTAAGACTAATGAATACCCTAGTGTTTTAATAGATTATATTTTATTTTGTCAAAAACTCTCGACGCCAGAAATGAGAATGTCCCAACTTTGTACACGTGTTGATAGATGGTAAAAAAATCGAAATCTGTAGCGTGTATTTTGAGGTGTTTTCTGGCGTTTAATCGTATTCGGGCGTGTATTCAAAAACGATTCGTAGTGACGTCATTAATAATGAGATTTGCCAGAATGGAGTTATTCAATTTGTGTCAGATGTCAAACTCAATAATAAAAACAAACTTGTTTCAATTTTCTCTAACCTCAATTAGAATCGGTAATAATTTCGCAGCTTCATTTTGTACATCCTCACAACATATTTGATAATAAAAAGTCAGCACTTTATAAATTATAATGATCAAAATAAATCAGAAACTGACAACTGATGTAACATAACGTCAAATTCCAACCTCACGCTAGTTTTGAATCATCATGAATACGTTTCAAATTATAGTTGATATGACGTCATCGTTTCAACGCCACAATAATTTTATTTGAATCACAGGCGAATACGTTTTGAATACATGAGTGACAAAAAACGCCTTTTTGTTGAGATTAATATCAATTCATTCCAAAATGTAAATAACATTGAAAATTGAAGTACCCACTTAAAATTGTCAAGCTGCGTCACTTGAGTTGTGAATGAAATGATGAAATTAATTGGATCTCTTTTTTTTTATTTATCAAGTGTATCGTAGGTCGAGAGTTTTTAACAAAATATTTTACATGGGAAAGGAGTGCAAGTGATTATACCGGGGATATTCAATGCATCTTCAGGCTAATGATGCGGTTGACATTGGAGAATAAATTATGGTCGTTTGAATATTGTACGTAACTATAAACAATAATCTAACACTTGTACGTACCTATAAACAACAATCTAACAGTATAATACACACTATATTTTATTAAATTGAAACAACTAAAATGAGGAGGTATTTATTACAGGAAATTGACAGAAAATTCCAGGAATTTTATGCTAAAAAGGAAATATCTTCAATATGAAGATATTTCCTTTTTAGATTTTTCTTTCACAGCAAAATTAATTCATTGGAACTAACAAAATAATAAATCCTTTCTACTATGCTGACATAGTGTCTGTTGGGGCTAACAAGTCAAAATATCCCCTATAGGGAAAAAGCATCCTATTTAGCGACTTCTGGATCTAAAATGAATCGAAGAATTATTTTTCTAGGTATTTGCCCGGACCACTTAGATAATATAGATGCAAATTGAAAATTCAGTAGAATTTTTTCTTGGAAGATACTCTGGCAAACAGAAGTCCCTAGGAAAATTCATAAGCATGGTTTTTGGTAGGAAAATTACTTGAGGAATAGAGGAGTTATTTAAATTGACTTTTTCGAATTTTTTATAAACCCCTAAGTTGGATCTCCTGTCAAACCTGTTGAATAAAGTGAAAGCGAAAGAATGGTAGTAAATACCTATATGTCTGAAATATTAAAATTATAGCTCTTACTTCTAAAGAACAAAATATAAAAAAGCGAGTGTGCTTTAGACCACACGACCGAAGTGATATTTTACAAATATTCATTATGGGTTTTCATTGATTAATTAACATTTTTGAATAGTTTTTGATTTCTATTCATTATTTTCATTATCGGATACTGTGGTTAATTGTAAGACCAAGACAATAGGCTTATAGTATGAGAAATAAAATACATATATTTTCGAATGAAAATTAGAAAGATATCTAAAGAAAACTGCATCGAATGTTGTTCCATGTCTTGTAGTAGGCTCATTTCGATTATTATCCATTTGTGGTTCTAATTTATGTTGTAGGAAGTTGTTTACCAAGAGTTGTCCATCTTCGGACGTGAAATTAACATTGAAATCTTCTGCTAAAGTGAGTGGCAACGTATGATAGTTGTCTCCTAATTCTTTAGAGCCTATTCGATCGTTAATTTGTGCTCGCACATCTCTCTTGCCCCTACAGTAATATACGTTACTCTCTCTTTCTATCTTCACTGAGGTACACCTCCCTCTTAATTTCCGTTCGCCTCGCCCGATCACACTTTTCGTTACGCTCTCGTCACGCATTCGCCAGCTTACTCCCCAAGTCAAGCGCGCGTGAAGAAGTTCAGTTTAAAAAAAATACAATGCATGGTTATTTTCCGATGATAGATTACCTTGCAAATTTGATAAAGAAAATAAAATTTTGTCGACTTCAAATTACTTATTATTAGAGTAAAGGCTATTCCATTATAAAAGTCTCCTCCTCCTCCTAATTTATAGATTAGGTAGATATAGATTAGGTATGTTACAAATTCGGACTTCCATACTCTATGAAAGGAGTTAACAGATTTGAAATCTTGGGAAGAGCCAATAAAAAAAAATTGATATTACTAAGAATACTAAAACAAATTACTAGATCGAAATATTCGGTTGACTTAGTGAAACAGAAAAAATAAGCAAAAATGAATAAGTGATGATAATATGGCTTCAAAAATTTCAAAAACAACCGAAACGTCATGTTTTTGTTGTTTTTCATCAATTATCTTGATTGTTTTATTTCATTTTTCTTCTTTGTATATAATGTATATTTCACTTATTGGTAAACAATTTACGAATTAAATCTAAAGAAATGAACTTTAAATGTTCAGGAAATGTCACTGGAGGAATCTTCACAGAAAATTTCCTGCATATGCAATTAGCAATACAACTGAAACAGTCGACCTTCAATTTTGGAACGGGTACACTTGCAGACCGGTTTCGGGCTTCTTAGCCACTCGTCAGTGCAAGATAGTGACCATCATCGACCTAAAGTCAATGATATTGCACAGTTGAAAATCGAAATCCTTTCAGAGTATTTCATTCCTCGTCTTAAGTTGGAGCGAACATCAAAAATTCACTGCATCTCGTGGACGAGGTACTAACCAACTGCATATCCGAAATTTGCCCGACTCCTCTGAATAATGATGAAAAACTTTCTTATTAGTTAGTGAGCTATGCCTGAAGACAGGCTCAAGAAAACAACTACTCCACTGGCTAATATCACGAACGGCGTTGGATTATATCCGACAGGTGTCAGTGCAGTGGATATACCTACTGTGTAGGTATATCCGAGACGGGCTTGAACATTTAAAGTTCATTTCTTTAGATTTGTTTACTGCCTGTCTTCAAGCATAGCCCACTGACTAATAAGAAAAACATTATACTAATGTTGAAGTGGCT
>WOGO01004660.1:0-10729 GCA_015342085.1 Leptinotarsa defecta | reverse complement strand
GGCCATAGGTGTCATTGGGTCCTAAAATTCTTAGTCCAGCCGCTTCCTTGGCTAAAAAGTCGGCAATGCGATTACCTTTACTCCTGTTGTGCCTTTTAATCCACCTCGGAATAATGTTATTATCGACCGAGGTTTTGGCTAAATCTTGGTGGCACCCTAGTACTAGCCCTGAGGTAACATGTTGTCTGTTCATGGCTAACAGGGCTTGTTTGCTGTCAGTGCAGATTGTTATGTTTTTGCCAGAAATTCCTTTCCTGGTTATTCCTTTTGTGGCAGTTGAGATACCAGCCAGTTCTGTTTAAACAACGCTGGTATTTTTTACCATTTCCCACTTAATCCATAGGTTTGGAGTACACTCGACATCCTGACATTTCTTTCTTTGTATTTTGTAGAATTTATTTAATACAAACCTGGGTTCAATGGCATCACTGGTTGCCTGCAGCAGAAGTCGCACAGTGAGCGCTTCTCGCCATAGGCTCAGCCTCAATCCCTCAATTGACCCATTACTACTTCGAGGCTAACACAATCATAACATGACCATTAACGCAACATCCATAACAACGTACAGGTTCAGAGGGGTCAGAGCAGTAATTAATTCCATTGCCGCGGTTGGTGTTGTCCTCATGGCTCCTGTGATGTTTAAACAAGCCAATCGCTGTATTTGATATGATTTTTGGATTGCCGTTGCTTGTAGAACCTTCGGTCCCATGCAATGGCTTCGTACGTTAACATAGGTCTTATTATCGCAGTGTAGATTCAGGTGACCACACGGGGTGAAAGACCCCATGCGCGTCCCACTGTTCTCCGACATTGCTCATAAGCCACATATGCTCTTTTTGCTCTACTCTATAGGTGGGAGAATCAGTTATATAAATGATACGTGAGCATTTCCGATATGAGTAAAGTATGCTCCGAAATGAAGCCTGAAATCCACATGTCTGAACACAGATAGAAAAACTTGTTTGAAAACTTGCGAATCATGTTTCTTTTTTACCTATGACTCAGAAACAAGTGTCAGTCAATGTCTGGCTAAGTCCACAGTCACCACGACTGACGAATGTCCAACCAATATTCAAGACCGCAAGGAAGGTTTCCGCAAAACAAATAGTGAATAGAGAAGTGTAACAAAAAAGTGATGAGTTGTGAACGAAAAAGTCGTGTATGCTTCATCACGCCAACGCTCCAATTTCCCACTGCAATGATTGTTGGTACTTTTTTTGCAGAGCATGGGATCCCTGTTGGAACATCCACCCTACTCACCAAGTCTAGCTCCGTGTAACTCTTTTCGGTACCAAAAGTATTGAATGAAACCAGGTTTAATACAGAGGAAGATGTGAAGCTGCACCGGAGACTATGAGTAGCTTTGTGGAAATGACTCAAAACATTGTGTTGAACAGAGCAAATTAGAATAGAAAAGTGTAGTGATAGTGTAGGGGGGTTTGTTGAAGAGAATAAATTGAAAGTTGCACAGGAAAAAAAAGTCATACCAAAATCTTGTTATTTTCTATCCAAAACTCGTATGTCCTGAATGTTTAAACTTTTCACCTACAGGATGTGAAGAAAACATTTTTTTGTATTTGCCTAGGGCGTTTGTGTGAGATTTGCACTGAAGCATTCTGCAAAGAAAACTGAATATGTTAAAGTTGAACAGAGCAAATTAGAATAGAAAAGTGTAGTGATAGTGTAGGGGAGTGTGTTGAAGAGAATAAATTGAACGTTGCACAGGAAAAAAAGTCATACCAAAATCTTGTTATTTTCTATCCAAAACTTGTATGTCTTGAACGTTTAAACTTTTCACCTACAGGATGTGAAGAAAACATTTTTTTGAATTTGCCTATGGAGTTTGTGTGAGATTTGCACTGAAGCATTCTGCAAAGAAAACTGAATATGTTGAAGGAACTGAACATTTCCCACAGCCAGCTCGATTTATTCATTTGTGCGTTTATTACCAAAAACAAAATTGTGCTCGAGCGGCTGCACTAAAACCATCCTGAACGTAGCGTTCGCCACAAGTACGTACTATAATTGATTTCAAAATTTGTGGAGACGAGTTCAGTAATGGATAAAAAAAGGGCGCCCATTGCAATTGTGAATGATGAAGGAGCAGCTGTGGTGGTATTGGGACATGTCCAACTTATGCCAAACACACAATCTGTACAACTTTCTGCAGTTTCCATCCGTACAAAATTGAATTAACTTATGAATCAAATGATGACGATTAGGTTCGAAGGCAAGAGTTTTGAGAAATTATGGCCAAGCGCACCAACAACGTTTGCTTATGCACTTTTTTACTTAATGGAGAGGTTAACCGGCATAACTATAGAATTTGGAGCAATACAAATCCTCATGTATTTCGAGAAGCTCACACCCAACATCCAGAAAAACGTTTACCTCTGTTTATTCCTGGTAATTTAACTGGCGAACATTATCTTGAAATGCTGGAAAATGCGATTGAACCGAACAATTAGAAAACGATCCTCTACTACTTGAACGATAATTGCATTTCCACTACGCCGCACCAGTTTGCCAATACCTCAATTTGCAATACCCTGGTCCTACGGAGGTCCTACGGAGTGGCCTGCCCGATCTCCTGACCTGAACCCTCTGGATTTCTTCTTGTGGGGACATCTGAAGTCCAAGATTTTTGTGACTCACCTTGAAAATTTGAACGAACTACGCCAAAGAATTGTGAATGAGTGTTGTCAAATATCTCCAATTATGCTGGACCACGTCAGAGACAGTTTTCAGTAAAGATTGTATTACTGTATGGAAGTCAATGGAGGACAATTTGAATAGTTGATTTAAACATGCAGATTTGATTTTTTTGATTGTAAGCATGATGATAAAACAATTCAATTTTGCCAAGAATGTGATTTTTTGAAGTTTGTTTAAGTTTGTGAAAGGGGCTTAGTGAAAATGGGCTTGTACATGTACTCAACCCCTCTCCCCTATTTAAGTTTTAGGGGTTGAAGAGCCCCCTATTAGGGGTTTGCTCGTCCAAGCCTAAAATATACGTCAAAAGATGTCCCCCAAACAAAATCATTCGGCATGTTTCGGGTAATTTTTCCACTCACTATGGGATAAGAAATATACGGGGTTGCTCGTCTGAGATGGAACACCCTGTATAATGAAGAGTTATTGAATGAAGAAGAATAATACTGTAAAAATCTTAAAGGAAAATCAGTGAAAACGGATTATACTTGGCATTCAAACTGATTGAGAGGTTGCTTTTGCTTCCTCTGTATACAGTACTTAACATAAATTTAGAATTGAATTATATCTGATCAAATATTTTTTCATTCATCCAAAACTCTCATTATTCATTTTGGTGGATTTGTAAGATTTTCACTCAAAATGATTCTGAAACATGTAGTCAGTCCTCTATTTTTTTTACATAGTTGTTGAAAGATAGCGAAATGATTTGAGTAATTATAATGTCATTTATTATTCCCAACAAATGAGGATGGCCTTAACAAGAATAAAAATTGAATAGTAAGTATTTGTATACCATGGATGAGAACTGCCTTGCTCACCAAAATAACCATTAACTGCTGACATCACTTTTTCATCGTTGGAAAATCTTTGACTACTGAGTCATTTTTTCAAATTTAGGAACAGAAAATAATCCAACGGAGCTGAATCTGGCGAATGGGCTGCATGAGGTAGCAATTCAAACTTCAATTCTTTAATTTTGGTCACTGTGATAATGGATTTGTGAGCTGTTGAGCATTACTTTTTTCTTAGTCAAATGCGGCCATTTTTGCTTGATTTCTTCTCTAGAACGTTAGATTACATTGACGCCAGCTGTAAAAGCCTAAATTCGTATATTATTATGCAATCTTTCAAATTGAAGTCTTTGAATATATTTGGAAAAATTCGGGAAATAAATGCTATATCTTTTTCTGAATCCACCAATAAAGGTTTGTTACTCAACATTACAATACACATCATGCAAGTGACTATACTTTCAATGGAATAATTTATACTAATAGTTTCATCGAAGTTTTTCCCATCGGTACATATTCAAGGTTAATTAATATAGTCAGCTTGAAAAAACGATTTGAATTGATGACTAGGTGCTTTATATGAAGCAGACTTGTTATACCTAGTAGGACTCTTTCCAAAAATGGAAAAATCTGCACGGCAAACTTTGAGGAGGAATGAACTGAATATTTCCCAATATTCCCCAATATTACACAATCACGATTTCATTGTATGGTCAATAGTTTTTTTCACATTTCTGTTCTGGACTCTTCTAATTCGAACTCCAAACCATGAAATTCCTAATTACTACCAGATCTCAGTTTTAGACCTCCAAACAAGTCAGCTGATTGGGTAAACTTCAAATGCACACAAAATAAACTCCTTACACTGACGACAAAATCCATATTAGCGATTTTTTTATGAAATCAAACAATCCCAAGATTTGTTAGTTTGTTTCAGTTTGAGGACATGAACACGAAGAAAGCCATAGATGCAGTGAATCGACACTCAGGTCAGTCTAATAAGGAACTATCTGTGAAAATAACGAGTGCCTTGACCGATTCTCTTATTTCCAATGCCACCGCACCAGAAGAGGATCTAGAGCCCTCAAGTTCGAATAAAGTGTGTTGTTGTAATTCAGGTGAGCTTCCCCATTCAATATTATTAATAATGATAGTGTATAAGCCACTAAACCCTAAGGCCTTTGGTGAGTTGCGGCACCATTTACCCGAGCAGCTGGTGCAAAAACCGGATCGGCAGCCCAAGCGCACCCAGGAGGAAAAATACTATTCTTCTTTCGGTCCCGGCCATGGGTTTATAGAGCTAACCGAGCTAGTCGAGGAAGGGGCCTTACGATCAACCCGCTCGGTTTATTCAGAGGCAAAGTGTTAGAGCCCAACACGATGATTTCCCCACCGATGACAATCCTGGCAATGATGATTGATGACGCTGGTACGACTTACTAAATGTATCTTAGCTTCGGGGGATAGATTCGGACCAACGCCACCTCAGGTGGAAAAATAATACCTAAGATCTTTTGTGAGTTGCGTCACAATTTACCCGAGCAACTGGTGCAAACACCGGACCAGTAGCCCAGGTGCTCCCGAGTACCGGCCGTGGGTGTACAAGCCTAACCACCTGGTAGACCCAAAGCTCGGTTCCTGGTAGTCGAGGAAGGGGCCTAACGATCAATCCGCTCGGTTTCTTCAGAGGCAAAGTGTTAGAGCCCAACACGATGATTTGCCCACCGATGACAATCCTGGCAATGATGATTGATAATAATGGCGCGGCCTACTGAATTTATCGGAGCTTCAGGGGATAGGGCCGGACTAGCGCCACTATAGGTGAAAAAGTAACACCTGAGGCATTTGGCGGAGAAAGGGGCCTCTACAATCGACTTGGTCGGTGTGGTCGGAGGCAAAGTGGTGTGGCCCAACATGATGGTTTGCTTATCGATGACAACCCTGATAACGAAGGTTGATGATGCTGATGCGCCCACCTGAATGTATCGGGCTTCGTGGAATAGGGCCCGGCCAGCGCAACTTTGGACTGAAAAAAAAATAATGATGCAAGGTTCGCAACCATCGGAGAACAGGAATTGGAGTATTTCTCTTCAGGGCAGCTGGGGTGGGCTGATGTCTGAAACTGAGGGTACATAATGATGGCAAGCCGGCACCCCAGCATTGCTTTATGTTATGCCATCAGAGATAGTCGAGAAGATGCTGGTCGTGGAGTTTTCAGCTCCCGATTTCTCTTCGAACCCCGCAGACTCTGATTATTGAAGTCCCTAGTGGAATAATTCCTTCTTTACTCTCGAATCTGATTATTACACCGGCTTGTCACACTAAGGCAGAAATCTTGGCTGGAAAATGTTCATTTAATTCACTTTGTTTGTGCTATAATCATTTCATTCTATGCTTTGAGTGGTTGAGTACTAATCTATTGGTAGATCAAGGTTTTTACTGGTTGAGTATACTTCTGCGAACAGAAACCGTAATAACTTATACTAATTAGTCATATGTTGTAGCTCAAGTATTTTTTTTACAGAAGAACCTACGTACATAAAGCAACTGAAGCAGTTGAGATGGGGCCATCTAAAGCATATACAGCGGGAAGTTAGAAGATTGGAGGATCTAGAAAGGTTTTTGGATTCTTGTTCTATAACCACTATACCAGAACTCTAAAATACCCTTAATAAAAGTCCGATTGAATTGAACCTGTTTTTATTATACAAAATAGTAGCCTAATTGTCTATATATTTACAGATGCAATTTACAGTTTTATGTACAAAAATAGATACAGTCACCTAAACAAACACAAAGACAGTTTTAGTCCACCACGGAGTAAGCTTTTTCCCCTCTACCAACAATAACCACCCATCGAAATTTGGTGTCAGGTGTGACCCTAAAGAATTATTTTTTCTTTCGACTTCCTCCTTGGAATTCTTTGGATATTGCTGTATGTCGTACTTTCCCTCGGACCTTCTTTCGCGTTTCTATTTCTCTTATTTCTTTTCACCTCCGAGAGGTCGATAGGGGCCTCTCCCAGATTTTCACCACTACTGAAAGGAATAAATCGTGGCAAGTCTTTCGGAGCAAAAACGTTCGTTATGAATTTAGGTGTCAAGCTATTGACAAAAGGTAATACATTTTCTCTGGTGAATCTTTCAGCTTGTTGGAACATTCTTCCAATATTTTGAGGAAGGACCTGAACAGTGTTTATAATCATTTCCAGGGGATCGCTCATCTTCTTGGACTGCATCTGTAATTGATGTCATCGGATTTGAACAAGGGGTACTTTCAGGTGCAAAGTGTTAGTATTTGATAACCCTCTGTTTGTTAGTGCCTGTACCATGACAATGATGTTCTATTAAGCGGGTGAAAGGTGCAGCACCAAGATGAACAGATTATCTAACCTTGTGTGTGTATAACCCAGAAAAAGATACATGTACATTTATTGCAAAGTTGAATTTGAACTGAACGTAAAAGAACTTCTCTCGAGTGAGGAGATTGGAAACAATGGTACTGAACTTTTTGTTATTATTGTCTCTTGTCATATGTGAGATCTTCCGATGATAACAAATTCCTGGGTGACATCTCCTTATAGAGTTTCACTACATCAATTTCAACTCCATCCACGAGTGGGGTATTTTCGAAAGTTGATGCTAGTTACTAGAATATTATCCAACTCAATTCAGTTTCATTGTGCTTAGCAACTTCTTATGCTTATAATTAGATGCTATTACTAATTACAAGGCAATATAGAATGGAAGTGATACTTTATAGATAATATAAACTGAAAACAGTTTATCATACAGTTCGAACAAAAATCTAACAGAAACAAAGACGTTGTGAAGCTTCTAGAGTAGGTCAAATTGAAGCCTCAAATATCTTCAAAAACTGTTGAAGAGTGTTATAACTTCTGGCGAAGAAATTCAAATGAAAAGAGACATTATTCATGTTTTTCTGACGAAGAGGCAATTTTGGGTCTCACTTAACTCATCTAAATCCTTCATCAACTCGCTGTTGATGAATGATAGTTGAGGAATTACTGACATGAATGTCATGAAGGCTGTCATGAAGGTGGGAAATCTCATTCTCAATTGTTAAGTATCTCTTCTTGATCATGTGAAGGTTTCAATAACTTCATAGGTGATAGCTTCCTTTATCCAAGATCATGAAAAGAGACCGATATATTTTTGTTTTGTTGCCGGGTTTTGCCCGGAACTGCAACTGCCGCAGCCATCTTCAGTGGCAGTCATTTATAGTGCTGATATTTCAGGCATTTTCTGTAACGGCGGATGGCAGAAAGTGCATGAAAAGTCAGCACTAGAAATGACATGGCAGAAATGAGAGCTTCAGTTTCAGTTGATACGTCAAGAAGAGTTTGGAGATTGTAACCAATGAAGACCACGACAAAACCCGGAAACATTGACGCCAGCCTCGAAAGGTTATATTTCGTGAAATCTTCCATAATTTGATGGGGCAGTAGATATGCAGAGGAGCACAGTCGATTTTAGAGCACACTTTTTGATAACCATGGTTGGAACAATGGTGCTGAAGACATGGTACGCTTGACTTATTCGCACAAGATGTAAAAGCTCTTCATAGATGCCAAACAGATCTATTTATACACCTCGATTGTGATATTTGATCCATGGACTACAAGCGAGTTAAGCCTGATACTATGCAGATCCTCCATCACCCTTCACTAACTGCTTTGGTAGTTGAAAATATCCTTCGTGATGAAGTTATTCTGAACTTGACCCGACAGCAGTGAGCTGAGTGGAGTGAAGAGGTCTTTAATATTTTCCTGCCTAGATATTTCAGACAAACTGTCAACATCTATTGAGGTAGCATGGGCCTTGAGCGAACACATTTGTTTTCATACCCTTACTTGTGTTTATAGGTTTGATGTTGAGCATTTGGATATATCATCTTCCTTGACTCATCGGTGAGTAATTTTTCTCTCGACAACGTTAATAATTTTTTATTCAGTATAAAAATAACAAATATATACAAGTTCTGTCATATAAGAATAATTAATCTCACTCGAAAGCCCGAATCAATTCAAGAAAGGAATATACTTGATTTTGTTCGCATCTTTTTCGAAAACGGGTAAGTCTATATAAATGGCTCTAGGATCTGGTCTGCTAGAATTAGCGACGTGATCCGAAAAACTGTCAACTTTCTTACTGACACCACTAACATTCAAATCATCCCTAGCCTTCCTAGTCACTTGTTTAGGTGTTGGAGTAGTTGCCTGCAACCCATTTTCCTCCTGCTTATATTGAGCAATTACTTTCGTGACAGGTACCAATAGATCCTCCTGAGTCTTGTCTCCCCTCCTCTTAATTTTCTGAATAAATGTGAAGGGAGTGGTTACATCGTTTTTCGCAGATTCAGGCAAGACTGGAGAAGGATGTCCCATTTTCCTACCTTTCTCTGCTACCTTTTCAGGTTTAGCAGAAGTGGATTCTTTATTGGTGTCTTCTTTGTACTTTAGAGGTATGTACTTGGGCTTCGATGGCTTGGGAACGATGATGTCAGAGATGAACCTCGGAGTGTACGTACTCACTAGCGGAAACAGGTTTTCTCTAGCATACTTCTCAGCTTCCTCAAACATCCTAGCTATTCTTTTCGGCAAAAATTGTACAGTTGTAGCGATTGCTTCAATAGGGTCGTTGCGGTTGGAGTGGCTAACAACGTTCAATATTCTTGACTCGTCCTCACGTTTTCGCTTGGTCTCAAGTTTTGGTTTGACTGAGATTTCTTTAGGAACCCAGTCTGTCGAGTCTGAGGTATCGTAGAACGCTAACTTTGAGTCTTTGCTTATTTTGCCGTCTTTTGATTTGAATTCAATCTCGAGAGTCTTTGTCAGCTTCGATAAATTTTTCGTGGTGGTCGGTCCCAAAATGGGTTCGGTTATCTCCGGCTTCTCCCTATCGGGGTCGTGAGATCGTGCGTTTTTACTGGATTGCGGCTTCAAAATCGGTTCTACAATTTCTCTTAATAGTCCATTTTTATCGGCTTCATTGAACCGCCCTGGTTTGGGTACCCTCGTATTGAAGGCGCGACTAGATTCTGCCTCATCTATCAGGTCGTTCTCCTTCTCGTCCGTCCATGGCAAGTTATAGAAATCTATAGGTTCGGACGACGCGACAGATTGGTCTAACTTGAGATATTTATCTTCCAAGCCTACTCTGACGACTTGTGTTGGAATGAATTCGGGTTTCTTGTCGGTGAAGTTGAACGGCTTCGTATCATCTTCGTTCTCGATCCTATCCTCTGCTTCATCGTCGGTGTTTTTTGGTAAGTTACATTCTCCTGGATACAGAGGAAGGATTACTGGAGTACCAGACTCAAGTATGAGGTTTTTCTTGCATACGGAAGACCTGAAAGTATTAAATTATTTCAAATAGAGTAGGATATCAGAATGTCATTTGAATATTGAACACGATTCAATCAACAGTAATTCGAAACGTATTTGAATCACGAATCCTCTAATTGACAAACTCAAAACTGATTTAATCCGGGCAACAAATTGAAATCAGTGAACATCTAGTTGGCAGTGATATTTGTAACCAAATTAAATTTTCTGTGAATGATTGATATGCAAATTTGGGAATCAGCGAGCAAATTGAATTTAACACCTCTCACAGAATAATTTTCACAATAAATAAACAGTGGAAATTTTGATGAGTAGAATCTGGAGGTATATGCTGATTTTTCTATCAAAATACATAATTGTCGTCTCGATGGATCTATCTTTATCTATAGAATAGGGAGGGTGAGTGTTGGCTCACAGCACTTATGCCACATGTGACTCATTGTACATCCTCCTGAGGAGTTGTCCTCCTAGGTCATGGTCTATCCTCTCCTTTTCAGGAAGGTGGACAGGTAACTAGGATACATCTCCTTTATATCGGCAGGTGTAGGCCAAGGCTCGCCGAACACACACTCTCTTATTGACGATAACTCCGGACACTCGCATAGGATATGCCTGACAGTTTCATCTTCCTCTTCACACATCCTGCATAGAGAGGCGTCCACTAGCTCCATATTATGGAGATGTTTTCTTAGTTGACAGTGGCCAGTCAGAAATCCAACTGTTAGGCGTAGATTTTTCCTGATCTTCGCCAGATATTTCTTTGGCGATAGCTTCCCAGGATAGCCCTGAGTGATCCTGACAAGATTGCATCCTTTGATTTCATCCCAACTCTTCAGGGATTGATCATGGGTGTAAC
>WOGO01004659.1:0-13073 GCA_015342085.1 Leptinotarsa defecta | reverse complement strand
ATCCTTGTTTTTTTGTATCAAGATGGAGTAGTAGAAAGCCAAAAACTTTCTTTCCCAAAAATTAATCACTCCTAAAAATATAACCCCTTCAATTCAAGCTTACAATATTCACTCAATTGAGTATTTATTTTGAACCAATACAGTTAAATATTCTTTCTTCTAATTGGCCTTGTCAAAACTTGTGGTCTGTTTTTGCAACACTACTTTCACAACACACAAAACAGTTCAGCTTAGTTTTTCTACAGCATTATCGGCCTTGTAGCAAGGCCGATAATGCATTTGCATCAGATAATTTGAAAAACTTTGGGGGAGTTACAATTCTTGCCACCCTTTTACCCATCCCAATTTTAATTAATTTTTATGATAACCCAATCACCTGGTAGTATATCTGCAAATAATGGAACTGGCTTTCATTTGTCATCACATGATCCGACCAGAATATGCTCTCTTACCGAGGAGATTGCCTGCTTGATGGCAGAAATGTAATAAAATGTATTAGAGGTGGCGTCGCAGCCGGTTACTGCATGGATAATCCATTGAGTAGAATTATCTGGCACACATTCGGTAGAATCTTTTATATAATTAGTAACTAATGGTAGTGAAGAATAACAAAATCTGAAATTATTACTGTCACAAGAAGACGATTACTTGTTTTGATGAGACACGAAGTATTTTGCTCCCCTCCCTCGGTGTCATAAATTCTACCCCAAGAAGGGTTTAGAGTTTTATTATATAGATACTTTTACCTGAAAATCCGCGTTGGCAGATTCAATTGGCCTGGCAACCACCATTCGAACGTGGACTCCACACTGTCTCAGAACAGAAGCAACTTGCTCAGAACCCAATCCCCTAAGATTAACTTCGCCTATTTGAAGAATGTGGTCTCCACTCTGGAGTCGACCGTCCTGTGAACAATTCAGTGACTATCAGATTTTTTTAATTTCAAATTCAAATGATTATGCTCAAGTTAGCAACTCATCTTGATGATGCTAACTTGATTATCGAAACGCACGTCGAAAGTCAGTATTTTTGTTCTGATGAGAGAAATGTGTTGTTTTTAATAGATTCATTTCCCACCAGACGTTCCAAATACTACTTATCATATCTCAGTAGTTTGGACCAGAATCTGGCAATTTGTTAATTCATAGCCTTCATACTTTATTCTGTGTATAATCCAATATTTGTTTACCCTCAAGGTACATTTAGTGACCGATCAATTGGTGTTGGTTCAATTACTTTTTTATATGACTAAGAATTGAACAAGAAGAACAATTAACTTCTTATATCCTGTCAGCATTATTTGGAGTATGGAGTTGATTTGTGCTTTGGAATAAACAAAAAATGCATTGTTGTCACTAACTGTTCAGTACCAGTCAAAATTGACTTAAAAAAAAATTAAAACTGTCATTTATCCACAGAATTTCGAAAAAATTGATGAATCAATAAATCAATATATTCATTTCATTCAGTTTCTTGTCATTTGGAAAATGATTTGAAAAAAGAATTAATGGCACTATAAAAAATAAGGCAGAGGTATTGCGAAGTCGTTATAGTTTCAAATTTACAAAAATATAGAAGGTCAACATTTCATTCTATGAATATTACTGAAGTTGAATTTCAAGTAACAATTCAACTGACAATGATATTTCAACCGAATTTAATATCACAAAACACATGGTTCTGAAAAATCTCATCCTTCACGCTCAATACAAAGAAATGTTTTCTGCGTACGTTTCTTATTGACATTCTTTATGAAATGTATTTTTTTATTTCCACACCACTTTTTAATTTTTTCTTCAAATTCGGAACTTTGGTGAAAGGTATTCTTACATGAACTTTCTGCTTCACATTACCATACAGAAAAAGTCCAATGGCATAATTTCTGATAATCGCAGTGTCTAGTAATGATCCCAATTGCGTCTTAAGTTCTAACGCTGATTTAATTTACGCACTACCTGACTATTACACACAGCTACACAGTTTGGTGTATTGGTGCGTATCAAGCTAATATAACAATTTCTGTGTGATAATGAGATCTATATCGTCAAAAACCGTACTAATATAATTTGAAAAATTCGGTGATTTCAGCTTTTATAGTTTCTCTGAAGAAATACAACCCAACAATTTGTCTGTCAATTATTTCGTACCGAACGTTAGTTTTAAGTGAGTACTAATCTGGACATTCGATTACAAAACACGAATTTCGCTATACAATAACTTTCTCAAGCGTTTTCATACTGACTAAATTCTTTTGAATGTGCATTTCATATAATAACAATTTGAATCATGTGACCTTCTACAAAGGTGATGACTAATAATTTTACCTAAGTGAAGGTAGGAACTAATTCTTTTTTGTTAATATAATAAAAAAAATTACCAATTCATGAAATGGAAAAATTAAAGGTATGCTTGATATTATATTATGAATCATGACAACTTAATGACCGATAATTTTACCTGAGTACAGGTAAAAAATAATTGAGGATTTGAACATCATAGAAAAAATTTCTACCAATTCATCAAATGAAGATGTAGAAAACTAACTACCAATTTCCACAAAAGAAAACAGATTCAGAAAAGGAAAAATCAAATCAATTTGGCTATTCAGTAAATCCTCAGAATTCTTGAATCAATTGATTAATAACCAATGCAAGAGATATTGTAGTCGTTGTTTTACTGATACCCCTCAGTCAGAAAATCATTTGCAAATGTGGAATTGATCTTCACATTCATGAAACCACAGCTTGTTAAATCTAGGAAGCGACTTGTAACATATCACACCTGCGTACACTACTAACAGAGAACGCGTTAGGATAGAAAAGGGTGAAATCTACCGTGCGACGGGATGCACCTATTTGGGTTTTAGAGTTGCCTGAAAGTACAGTCCTCGCCGCGCCGCAAGTAGCAATAAGGGTGGATGGTTTTTCAATTGATGGTCAATTATTAGTTTAGTATGATGATACTATATTTACGTAATTTAATTCAAATGAGTTTGTGTTTCAGCATTCGGTAATGCAGTCAATTTCGGGTTTATTGGGGTAAAATACTTATTCTGGAAATGTAATTAATTTGGGTTGAAGATTGAATTTTAAAACGAAAATTTCTTGGGAAACATTATATCTATTAAGATGAATGAATCCAAACAGAAATCTAATTGAAGTAATGATAAAAAAATTACAAAGGTCCAGACACATCGTAATCGCTTGTAGAGTTATCACTATCCTCACTGGTACTATCGTTGTCACTATCATCTTGAACATTTATAATAATTTTTTCTATTGCGAAATCAAGAGCAATTTCCTTCGAAGCATAAAATTCTTCGAACCGTTTAACGAGTGCGCAATGTTTGTTCTACTGTTCTTGTGAAAACGAAGTGAAGAATTCGCCACATACACTTTCAACGGATTTGGAATTGAAGTAAACATTTTTATCAGCCACATATTGTTTCAGTGATTCCCTTACTAATTCTATATGGTTCAAATTTGGATGATAAGGAGGCAATCTGATAACAGTATGTCCTTAATTTCACATAACCCTATTAATTTCATATAACTTGAATTTTGAATCGTTGTTTATGGAGTAGAGATCAATTTTCAGCATACCATCCGTGAAATAAATGTTCCTTCGTTTTAACCATTTTCTCATCTCATCTTTCCTCGAGGACATGTTTGGGCACTTTTCATTCGAATTTTAGATATGCACTTTTTACAAATCCATTTTCTTGTAAGGATAACCTTGCAAATGAAATTCATAATAATCAGTTGATCTACAGTTTCACCAAGCTAGTACGAATGCGTAGTATGTTTAAGGTACTGGTACAGCTAGGCAGTTGGGTAAGTTTGTCGAATTTGTTAATTCCATTCACACATCAATCAAATTCACCACTGAAATGGAGGTGAATAATTCAATACATTTTTTAGACGTAATTATCACAAAAATCAATAATAAACATGATTTTGCAATTTTCCATAATCCAATTTATAGGAACATTCTCATACACGATTCCTCGTCACACCCCTATCAATATAAAGTAGTAGATTTCAATAGTGTACTTCACAGACTATTGCAGAGCATTCCACTGTCAAAAAGTAATTTTCAAAATGAAATGGATTTTGTTGAACAAAAGTTACAAGGTAGATATCATCGACTCTATTCTTTCCAAAAAAATGCGGAAAGAAGCCATTTAATGAACAATAATATACATACTTGGCCATGGCTTACTGGACAAATAATAACTCAAGCTAATTCACTGACGACAATGAGGACAAAGTATCAGTGTTGGATAGATGAGGAGTATATAAGTTGACTTGTGATTATTGTCCAAAATTTTATATTGGCCAAACGGGCAAAAACTTTCCCCAAAGAACAGCTGATTAACGGAAAAACAGATTTTAAACAGAAAAGGATATATGAGTAGTTTTTGAATATCAATACCAATTCTTGACAGAAGAGTATGCATTCAACCATGACTATGAAGTATTAAGCGGCGTTTACATTAGATTAGTAAATGGGTTAGTTACTGGTTCCAGTAACTTGCAAGCCAGCTACTAATCTAATGTAAACTCCGCAGACTAGTACGGGTACTAGTACTTGTACCAGTGGATTGGCGAGGATAGTGAATAGCTTCCCAGGCTATTTACTAGTCTGCTAGCCTTCCCCCACTCTAAAAAATTTACTGGTCGCGCTACTACTCGCCGAATGTAAACACACGGATGCCAGTGGAAGTGGTAGGACAGTTGGTTTTAGGTTATGTTTACGTTTGCTTGTGTGTACACTGAGCACGTGGAACGGTAAACTAAAATTTTAAAATGAAGTGGTCAGAAGCAGAAACAATTAAATTTGTTGAACTTTATAGAGATCATGAGTGCCTGTGGAATGTTTGTAAACCTATATATCGGAATAACCAATTACGATTAGCAGCGCTAGAGCAAATCGTTGCAGAAATGAATATTGATGGCTTTTCGGTAGCTGAAGCTAGGATAAAAATTAAGAACTTGCGAAACACGTATAATCAAGAGTTACAGAAAATTGAGAAGTCCATATAATCTGGAATGGGTGGAGATGATGTTTACACACCGTCCATGAAATGGTTTAAAATTATGGATGCCTTTGTTAGAAAAACTAAGGAAAAACGATCGACACAAAGTAATATGGTAAGGATATATTATAATTTCATTTATTAACTCCATGTTTGTTTAATATAAATAGCAGGGGCGTGCGGTAAGTTTAAAAATAAGGGAAGAAATGTTTAAAAGTAATGTAGAAGTGGAAATTATTCTTAAGTATAAGATGATAATGATGTTATAAATATGTAGTATAGGAGGGGTATAGGTGTGCAGTGAATGGAATTGAAGAAAAAATACTCTGCAATATTTATTTCAACTTAACAATTAATAAATTCTACTTTCTTGACATGGTACAGCACCTTCATTATTAAAGTACCTTTTCATGTGGTCTCTAAATTCTCTGGCAAGTCTAGATGATTTATAACCTGTAGTAGGTTTTGTAATTGATCTTATTTGTTGAACTTCAGACCTCCAGTTTCCTGGAATAATCTCACCTGTATCTATAATTTCTTCATCAACAGATCTAGGGGGACAATAGGTGTTCGAGGCAGTTTTCCTTAACCAGTTATGAAGAGCACAACAAGCCTTAACAATTTTATCTACAGTTGACAAATTGCATGATATTTTATTCTCAAAAATCCTAAATCTGCTAACCAAAATACCGAATGCATTTTCAACAATACGTCTTGCTCTACTTAGGCGATAGTTAAAAATCTTTTCTTCTTTGGTCAGAGGTAAGCTATTGTAAGGTTTAGTTAAATATACCTTTAGAGGAAATGCATCGTCAGCGACAAGACAATGTCCTTCTGGAAGTATACCCTTTTCTAATGCTGTATATATAGAACAGTTCTGGAAAACACCTCCATCTGATACGATTCCATTACAGCCAACATCGATATACGTAAAGCAATAGTTGTAGTCTGCAATGGCCATAAGTACAATGCTGTTATGACCTTTGTAATTAAAAAACTCGGTTCCACAATGGGGGGGGAGCTTGAATTAATATATGTTTGCCGTCGATGGCCCCTGAACAATTAGGAAAATTCCATCTACTTTGAAAACCACGAGCAATTTCTTCCCACTCTTCTCTAAGCTGTGGCACCTAGAAACAAATGTTAAAACCATTAACCTAGTTTATGATTAATGGAGTACTCTCCTGCATTTCTTTAATACGGTTTAATCATTATTACATTGTTGTAGTCCAATCTCAAAGTGGAGTGGAAAAAACAACTAAGCAATATCTGATAAAACTTGAAGAGTCTCTTAACCAATTTATTTTTTTAACTAAGTTTAAATAAAATTTGTTTTAAACTAAATTGGTGGAGACAACTTCAAGTTTTATTGGATATTCCCTAATAAATCATTAGTATTTTATTCTAGGAACTAGATCAGCAAAGTCAGGAGGACAATTCTAATGAGACTCAACTACATTATAATGAGGAAACCGCTGAAAGGCCACAGAACACAGAGACAGATAGTAATTCCCAAATAACCAAAAACGAGGTTACTCTGCGAAATACCCCTCAGAGCAGCAAACAACCCATTCCACGATCTTCCTCAGCTGGAAAAAAAAGGCGTCTGCAAGATTTGTCTGCAGCAGTATCGGAACTTCGCCAACTGACTGAGTCTGTAACACCTGACACTGAGGAAGACGAATTTGACACGTTTGCAAGATATCTGGCACTTAGCCTGAAAAAAATGCCAATTCATTTGGCACTTCAATGCGAAACAGAATTGCAGGCAACATTAAACCGGTATCGCATTATGGCAGTAACTCCGATAGATGCAATGACTCCTTCTACAAGAAGTTCTTCGTCCAGTCCTTATGCGGTTGAAGGTTCTAATTATACATGCTCTGATGCTGATGATACGAATTCTCCTTTTCCCCAAATCCCTTCTCCCTATTTATCTTACAATGTGCCATCTTCCAATGAACGTGGCAAGAACCATCAATATTCTTTAAGTACCATTGTTGCAGAGGCCATAAGAGATATTTAAAGTATTTTATTTTTATAGCAACTGTTTAACCACTAGTATGTATTTTTGAACTTTCGTAAGAACTTAAGAACTTTTGTAAGTGTTAATGATTTAGTTTTGTATTCCATACTATGCAACTATTCTGTATTCCATACTATGTTACTTTAAATAGTATATTTTGGCAATAAAAACAAAAAACAAGTTAAAACCAATTTATACTTACTTTTACAAAATCTTTTAATGCTTCAAAAATTGCATCACAAACTTCTGGTATGAATTTTGATATTGTAGGTTTCGGAACACGAAACAAATGTTGGATGGTTCTATAACTATTTCCCGTAGCTAAAAAATGAAGAGTTATTTCTAGTTTTGTCCGAGCAGGTATGGCATCTCTCATTTGAGTATCAGAACATTGAATTACTGGTGATACCATAGTTAGCAAAGTTTCTAATTGCTTAGGAGTTAACCGAATACACAATCTATATTCCTCAGGATCCTCTGTTGACAGTTCTTTTAAAAGTAATGCAGATGCTCCTCTAGTATTTCTTCTCATTATCCATTGTCTTGTCCACATTCTTTTTCTGGTACCTTCTTCCACTTCATCATTATATAGGTCATTGATTTCTTCAATTAGACACAGGGACACATTTAAAATACATTTTCTGATTCGAATGTATTGTGAACGCGAACTTCTACGACGAAGAGACATGTTTATCGCTATGTTTACTAGCTACTAGTGATACTAGTATCGAAATTAGTGTAGACACCTACTAACCTTGGACTTGAGATAGCTCACTAGCAGGCCAGTTACTTGTACTAGTGACTGGTACAAGTAGCTATACCAATGTAAACGCCGCTTTAGCTCCTAGTCAAACTGTTTTTCGTTATCATTTTACCATCAACTGGTAGCTGAAGTCTCAGTGACCGTAACAGTCGCTAGAAAGTGATAGTTTTTTATTTAAGCTGACAGTTATGTCACAGAATATCAGTTCCGATATTCTGTGGTTATATGAGGTTGCGCATGCGAAATTAGGTTATTTATGTTTTTTGTGATACAAATGTTATTTGAAAAATAATTTTTGCAAGTAAAGAGTTAATTACTATAATTGTTTAATTATGGAAGTTTTCCATTTGTTAAATGACGAAGGTGAGGATATAGTGGAGTTCATAGAAGCACAAAGAAGACCTTACATTGTTAATGAACGTAATGATGCTTTCAATGAATTAGATGAGGTGGAGTTTGTGAGAAGATTCAGATTGGAGAAAAATACAGTATTATTTATATTAGAACAAATAGAGCAAGCACTTGAAACACCAACAGATAGGTAAGAGTGATTGGATTTGTCATGGCAGATTCAAATATTATGTTTATTTCAGGAATTCTTCCATCAGTCCAATTAACCAATTGTTACTGACATTGAGGTTCTATGCAACAGGAAGTTTTTTAATAACTATTGGTGATTACATGCATGTTAGTAAAAGTTCAGCTAGTAACATAATAAAAAAAGGTTTCGTTAGCCCTGGCATCGCTTGCCCCAAGGTACATAATGATGCCAAGAAATGAAAATGAAGTGTCACTTAAGCGTATGCAGTTTTATAATAAAGCAAGCCTTCCTAGAGTTATTGGCTCACTAGATTGCACACATATAAAAATTCAGTCTCCTGGTAATATCTTATCAAAATGAAGGGATGAATGAATCATTTATTGTTTTAGGTAAGGATAATGCTGAACTCTTCAGAAACCGAAAAGGATATTTTTCAATAAATGTTCAAACTGTTAGTTCAACAGATTTGAAGATCATGGATCTAGTTGCCCGTTGGCCAGGTTCTACACATGACCAAACCATCTTTGATAATTCCAATTTGAAACGTAGACTGGAAAATGGAGAATTTGGTAATAGCTTATTGGTGGCAGATAGTGGCTATGCCAATACTCAACACACTATCACACCATTGCTAACACCGGGTAATGAAGTAGAGCAGTTGTATAATGAATCAGGTGATTGTTCATTTCATAATATAAAGTTATGTCAGCTAAAAAAATTTGTATTTAAATTTCATACAATATTTCAAAAAGTAATTTTTATAGTTAAGTTTTTTACTGAAATGATATTTCAAGTTAATGAGTTCAATAATATATTTTCAAACTCTCTCTGCAGTTTATATTTCATGTTTCTTGGAATGTTTCTGTAATTACTTTTTTTTTTAGTAACACGAACTAGGAATCCAGTAGAACGTCAATATGGCGTGTGGAAAAGGAGGTTTCCTGTTTTAGCATTAGGGCTTCGACTTAAATTAGAAACTGCACTTACAGTCATTGTTGCTGTAGGAGTGTTGCATAATATTGCCATAGATAAAAGAGAACAAGAACCACCCCTGGATCAAGAAGTCAATTTAGCTAATATAAATTATGTTGAAGACATTGAAGCTGATCCTCCAGACCATAATATTAACAATGCTAGAGAAATTTTATTAAATGAATATTTTCCAGCTTTAGTTCGAGAAAGAAGAGAAATATAAAGATATTATATTCTAATTTATATTAGAAACAGTAAATCCAATTTCAAAAATAATGTATTTCATTTATATTCATCTGATGAGAAAAAATTCAGGTTAAAAATATAAGGATGTAATGGAAAATTCAATAGTTTTAAGTTTCATGAGAACAACACTTGGAAAGTGCACAACAGAAAATAAAAAAAAATAACATATAAATTATTTTTATGGTAATAAATAAATTTTCTTTCAGAACATTACATTCAGTTAGGTAAAATCACATTTATGTCTTGAGTACCTATGAAAATAAAATAAATAAAAATAAAGTAAATAAACTTCAATGTCTATCAATAATCAACAAAACATAAGAAAATGAAATAAACAACAATTCTGACAAACGAAAAATAAACAAGGAAAAATTTATAGATATCACAAGTTCACTCTGGAATTATAGCTACAAACTAAATCTTTGATTTTGTCTTTTCCAACTCATATTTCAGCAGACTTATTTTCAATTCTTGCTCTTTGGTTTTCAATTCCAGAATCTTCATTTTTTCGTTGTGTTCTTTTCTATTTTGCTCCAGCATTTCTTCTGCGACTTTTTTTTCAAGTGCCACTACCTCAATTTTTTTTCAGCTAGCAATTCAAATTTGGCTCCAGCCGAGGACATACATTTTTTTTTCAGAGAAACAGGCCTTCTTCGGCTGTACCAACTTCCTAAAATAATATCTGAATTAAATCTACAATTTTTCAGTAAGACATGCCCCTCTATGTTTTACAGGTACTTGAAACATTTTGGCATGCACTTCAGAAATATTAAATACAACAAGAATATAATCAGCTCAAAAAACATTACTTGATCATAAAGATTATAATTAAATCATGAAAATTAAACTACTAACTTTTTGAAGAAACCTGACAATTTAAAAGCGGCTAATTTCATTCAGCTATTTAAAAAAATTACATATTTCAAGTCAATCTGAAAAAACTCACTTTTGGCTGATTCTGCATGCTTATGAATCTCTTCTTGATTAATGTTTGGACTTTTACCATAAGAATGGTCAGACATAGTTAAAATCTACATTTTCTTTGTCTGCCATTGTTATAATACTTGTATCACATTCAGTTTCTATAACATTTTCTTCTTCATTAATAGAGTTTTCATGTGGTTTCAATATAGGATTGATATGTGTTTTCAACATTTTATTATTTGGTGGAGTCCAATCATCAAGTACATCTTCAGTTTGACTTTCCTCAACTTGGGTATCTTCATAAGAGAGTCCTGATATACCTGGGACACAACAATAGAGAAAAATGAATAGGTGTATTACTTGATACAATAATCCCAAGTATTTTCAAATAACACTTGTACCTACCAGCCACACCATCTGAATCAAAAGTATTTTGAAGGCCTTGAATACTGAAACTGATTGTTTCTGCCAATATTTTCTCTTCCTCCGTTTTTGGAGTTGGCGAACAAATGTATGTTCCTCCTCCTGTGCCTGTCACATATTTGTGATGTTGGTGAAATCTTTTCTTCAACTCTTTCTTTATGGCCTCATATTTTGTTTTCAATTGCTTGTCAGTTCTGGGCTACAAAATAGTAATTATAAACTGTTTCGACTTCATTAGAAAGTTTTATTACCCCTTACAGGTCCTGATGTAGAGGAATTAAAGTCAATTTCAACTCTTTTCCAAGCCTCTTCTTTCTCCTTCCATGTGATGGCATCAGTTTTTTTGCACTCAATGATAAGTTTATAGGAATTGGCAATTTTTATTAGGAGAGATCTGTCTGTTTCGGTAAAATTGGATGTTCTCTTATTGCTCATTCTCGTTTTTCATATGCCCTCGGAACTCATATAGCTTATAATGTATAACTCATGAACTTTCTGTTAGCAGTTGTCATTTTTGAAAATCAATCCTCCAATAGAAACAAGGCCCTGAAATTGTCACTCATGCCAACCTTAGTTAACTAACAGTTATTAAACATTAGCATCAGTCAGGGTATGATAAACGATTTGAGTAGTAACTGCAACATTGACTATCAGCTAAGCGTAGCTTCGAGGTAGCTAACAGGAGCATTCAATTACGTATTGATAAACCGGCCCTAAATGAAACTAGACTATTAGAAAAGGGCCTCGGTTATAACATAAAACCGTATATTAATTCTGCAAGCATAGAATGTTTAGGTATTGAAACAATGCTGGCTCTGATAGGCACTTCTAATTATAAAAAATATCGCTGCAAATATATTAAAATTAGAACCTGTTGATTGAACTCAGTCTAATAGAGAAATGAAAATTGCAAAATCAATTAAAAAAAAAGCTAATGATAATGAAGTGATTTTTTAACAAGAACAGCTAAAGGTCGAACGATTATTGCGTTAGATAAAAACGACTACATAGGAAAACTCTTAATTAATAATTCAGAAAGCTACGATATTCTAAGGAATAATCCTACAACTTTGTACCAGAAAGATGTAAAGGAGTTTTAAAAATAAAAATGCTTGGACGTGGTTTACAGAACGAATAATAATTTAAAAAAATGTATAAACAAAAAAGATAAAACTTCACTGTGGGATAGATCAGGAGTATATAAGTTGACTTGTGGCTCTTCACCAAAACGTAATATTGGCCAAACGGGGAGAACTTTTTTCCAAAGAGTTAAAGATCTTAGAAGTAGTTTTTTGAATAGAAAGATCAATTCCACATCTGCAAACTATATTTCAGCAGGGCATGAGTTCAATCACGCTATGACGTGATACAATTAGAAAAGAAAAGTTTGAAACTCAATCTTTAAAAATAAATAGATTTGAGAATTCGGGTAATTTACTGAATGACCAAATATAATTGATCAACTTCCTGTTACTGAATATTTTTTCAGATGTGGAAACTGGTAATTAACTGATGCATAGGTAAGTCCAGGCAAATGTATTCATTACATGTTCAATCAAATGATTGTACACTTTCTATTTCTGATTTTGTTGACAAAAAAATACAGTTTTTATCAATGTAAAAATGTGTGGGAGAACAAAATTGTTATTACTTTGCAATATAACCTCATATTATATATTAGTACTTCAGGATTGTCCATTTTACTTCATTCATTTATTATAATTTCTAACACACCGCTTATAACATTTGTGTCATTTAAATGTCATACAAATTAAAATCCACGATGAAGTGCACACATTGTGGACACTTATATGTAACCTTAGAACCTTTCTGGGACACTCCCCATACCACAAAGAACTGATCAATTGAGTTCATCACAGTGCTTGGATTTCTCTACAAGAGAGGAAACTTTGGATGACATGAAACATGAAAAACCGACGTGTTCAAGTTGCGAAGAAAGAAGAAAATGTACAAGGCCTCTATCGATCCATAAATTTCTCCGTATTTTAGTCATTCATTTTAAAAGATTTTTTCTAACAGAAAGATTTAGAGGCAAGTTAAATGTTGCCATCGAATTTCCTCTAGATGGATTAGATATGAACAATTATGCAGCAGACAATTTGACTCCTTGTCGTTATAA
>WOGO01004658.1:0-13074 GCA_015342085.1 Leptinotarsa defecta | reverse complement strand
CACTCATTTCAAGAAAGAGTTAGCCTATGCATTTTGAGCATTTATTGAAATAATAAACTATTTAAGATTCTTATTTTTTCGATTAAATGACTTCAAGAATGCTTTTTTGCTTTTCATAACAATACAGGGTGTTCCATTTTCAAGATGAAAAAATTACATATAAGTAAAATATAAAATCGCCTTTTGTGTAAAAACCAGAAGAGATAGGTATAGGGAACCCTAATATAGTTTTCAAAGAAATCTACTTTTGCCTCAAATTACGCCACCAAATACGGGGTGTTCCATTCAACTTTAAGAAGTTATTTAAATAAATGTGTGTCCAAATTTTAAGGAAATTTTTTTCACACTCGGAATAATATTGCATTAAAAATTTCATGTGGTAGTTAACTTTAACCTTTGAGCTAAGCAGTACATTTAATCAAGAGCAGCTCTTACACGTTACAGGGTGAACACAATTTTTAAATTATGGTCTGTATTTTTAAATTTCTCGAAATTTCTCAGAAACGGTCAGTTTTAAGTATGGAAAATATAATAGTAACTCACTTTTATTTCGTCCATAGTATCTAAAAATATTAAAAAAATATAGGGTGTTCCTTAAGAAAAAACTTTGTTATGTAACTTTTTTGGGAGTCACGCTGTATATTTCAAAATAATTTTGGAATATGCTCCTCATGGACCCGCATATACCTGTGCTGGAAGTTTTTCCCTAACTCTCTTTATTTCTCGTTGAAATACCGAGGCGAATGTGTTGGGCCACCCTGTATATTGTCGCTTGCGTCTATTAGAAGTTTTCATCTGGATATGAACCCGGCTAGACATGTTCGGGGATTAAACAAAATTTTTTGAAAATTGCTTTGAAGTATAAACCACCCCTTAGACGGGTGCCAAGTGAATCATCTCTTAGTATATCATTCTTCGGTCTATTCGAAATGTCAATACCGAATATGAACCTGGTTAAACATTTTCAAGGACATAAACCGAAATTTAAAAATTTTCGTTCAGATATAAAATAGCCTTTGAACGGAATTGTCTCTCGGTATATCGTTCTTCGGTCTATTCTGTAAAAAAATCTGTTTTAAAATCTGTTTTTCCGTTAATCAGCTGTCGCCCCCATACGAATGACAACTCTCAGAAGATGAGAAACTTGTTCAAGTTAAGGACTAACGAGGTCTTAACTTTTAACGTTTGATTCCTAACACGTTTCGAAGTGTTTATACCGAATATGAATCTGGCTACACGTTTTTATAGATATAAATCGAATAAATGAAAATTTCGTTCAAATATAAACCACCACTCGGACGACTCCCAAATGAATCATCTTTTGGTAAATTGTTCTTTGTTGTACTCGGAGTGTCTATACCGAATATGAACCCTGGCTGAACATTTTTGAGAATACAAACAGAATTTTTGAAAATGTTGTCAAGTAAAAACCATTGCCTAATTCCAAGCAAACTATTAGTTGTGGTACAATTCTATTTCACATTATATATGAATTTTAAGAGGACAAATATTTTTTATTGATTCCCAACGCCACTGATGTTTTAGTTGCTAGATAATAATGTTTGCTGGCATCACAATTGTCGTTTCATTGAATAATTTTCTTTCTTTCTATTTTATGTGGGCTCGAAAATTCAATCGACTAATTTTATTTTTGACAGATCCGAAAATAAAAGCGACTGTCCGCAAACACCTCCTCACTGGTGGCGGAGGCGATATCAGAGACAAAACAGCCAAAACCCCCTCTCTACACTCCTCTAGTGCAGCCTCTCTGTCGGCCAGACCTGAACCTTCTATCCACAAGACTCATCATCATGCTTCCCGAGCAGGTGCGGCTACTACGAATGGAAGTTATGTTGAACCAGAACGCGAACCTTTACTCGGAAACCATCTTCAGGAAGTTCAATCGCTCGAAGAGAATGAGAGATTGCAATGGCAACCGTTAGCTGGTAATGAGAATAAATCGAAGGGGCAACCAAAGTTTGAAGCGTACATGATGACCGGAGAGCATATTTTGAATATATCACGGATACCTCCCATCAACACCATCGTGCCCAAGCAACAGAAAAAGGTGAGTGAGCACTTCAATTGTCAAATGCTAATTGAAAAGATATAAATGAGTAGTTAAACAAATGTACACTTGAAGTTGGCGTATAAACGGGTTGACAAACCAGAGAAGTCACTTGCTACTCACTTGAATATTTAGCCCAACAGGCGGCAACAAGTTTTTTCCACATAATTTCAAAGAATTCGGGACCCATCCTTTACTTCCTCCGCAATGCACAATGATTAGTCGCGATCCTTTGTTTGCAGGCATGTTAGGCGTACACATTCTCGAACCATCAGTCCACCTTTTCGTAACTGTGTTGTGAGTGCTATACCAAGTTTCGTCCAAATAGAAAATTTGATGTTGTTCTTGTCTACAGTTAGTTATTTGTTCTGAGTATTGGTTAGGCAATTCCATTATTCTTCTACTTTCCATAACTGCTTGATGTTTTTTTATCATTTTAAATTTAAATCATACTTTCTTTATCCAATTCTGAAGAGTTTTGTCACAGCAGCTCACGTTATGGCCAGAAATATTCAATTTCTTCTTTATGATTTCAGTTGTAGGAATCTCATTGCTTTTGTAACAGTCGTATATTGTTTTTTTTTTCAATTATTTCATTAGATGAACATCTAAAGGTTTCTGAAATCCTGTCAAATCTGATGTTGCTAAACAGCTGAACCTGCAAGTATATGATCGAGACGAAGATACCAACATAATAATATAAAAAATCGCTAATCGAATGTATGTACCCCGGAAATTTGAACATTCACCTTAGTTTTTTAACAGACCTCGTAGGTTCATATGGGTTGTTGTTGAAGACAACTTGGTGAATATTCCACCCAGAAAATATGTCATTACTCCCAACAAGTTATTCCACACAATCATAAAGAAAATGTATTTTGTAGAAAAACGATGACTAAGAATTTAAAAGAATTTTGATTCGTAAGCCGGCTGTCTATTGAGAGAGAACACGTTATTCGGGTGTGTCTGAAATGCGATTCATATTCGATGGAGGGACAAGCTCGCCGAACAACATTCTTTGCTCATATTAATGAAACTAACTGTGTAAGTGTGTCAAAATGTATCTGAACAATTCATGGGAACCCACATGGATGAGATAGGCATATTTCCAATGCGGAAATTTATATGTTAACGAACTGATTCACGCAGTTTGAAAGTTTTCGCAAGAAAATTTACTAGATTAAGTAACCGTTAGCGCACACAGAATTACACTAACACTATTAATGAAAATCTCTGTATTTCAAATGTATTCTGAACGTTTTTTCGTCGACACACCTTTAAATAAAAGTTGAATGGACAGTCAAATTTATTTGACGTTGTTTTGAGAGCAGAAACAAGTCCTAGAAAAAATCTACGTAAGTTGTTGTGACAAACACGTACAAATTAGACTGAAAAACCAAAAAGTTGACGCTTCATATTAACAAAATTCATCAGTCAGTAATATTCCCAGAATTAAATGATGACAGTTTCTCCAGGATCAATCTTTGGGATTTGTTCCATTTTGCTGCAGACGGTTTGATTGAGGATTGAAGGATGACGAAACCTAGTCGTATACTTGATGAGTAGAATTTGGAACTTCTGACCTGAAATGAATCTAATGAAAACAGTTTTTCGCCAACAGAATAAAAGTTAGGCATTAGTTCTTACTCAAAATCTCCAAGTTCCTACTATGTTTAGATTAAAAATGAAACGTCTAAAACACACAGATGTGTCATTCTTCAGAAAAAACCTAACTGGAATTAACCGAAGTACCGAATGGCCTTGACATTTTCATGTTAATGTAGCGTAGGTTTGTACCAATAAAAGAATTCATGGTTGAAGGTTGATGCTTGATTACATGCAGAAAGAATTGCAAAATCATTTATATAACATATTACTCGGTTCTTTTCTACTTCTACAGGAAATGTAGAAGTATGTATGAAAATGTATTCTCATCCTTCAGCAATTTCTAATAGAAGACTGCAGAGTACACAGAATGCACGTAAAAATCAGTAGGTAGATACTTTGATCTCAGTTGGGAAGTATAAATGTATACTTCATGAATACAGAAATATGAGGAAACCTATTGGAGAACACTGGATTTTTATAAGAAGAGTCGTTTTTATCACTTCTCACTTCAGATTGTTCTACCTAGAGGTTATAATTTCAAATTTTGCATCCATAATCTGACCTAGTAAGACTGATGAGATCTATAATAATTAAATATCAATCAATTAAAAATCAATCTTGTGGACAAAGCTTGTCAAAAATAAATATAAATGTAAGTATAGAAATATAAAATGTGAATATAAAAACACCTACAAAAAAGTAAAGTTAGAAAATTCACTATAGTTTAACGTCGAAATATTGTATCAACATGGTTGTGTACAGATTTGTTTAAAAATATTATCAACACTTATATACTACACATATAAAGATATATACCTATATATAATATTACGTAAATAAACACACTCATTACACCAGACAACCAATCATTTATATCCGAACAAGAATATAAAAAAAATCTGGTATAACCTAAATTCAAATACACACATTTTGCCACGTAAATTATTCATTATAGAACTCTTGCAAATTATAATAGGTTCCATCAGCCAAAAATGTTTTTACTCTCATTCTAAGCATTTTGTTGGTCAAATTTGCCTGTTATCACTCTTATAAATATCTGCGGGCAAGTGATTAAACATCTTGAACCCATTGTAATAAAAAGAATTCCTGACCAAATTTGTTAAAGGAATTGGCAATTTCAACGCGGTGGAACGGGTGCTATAAGAATAGGGATATATTTCTGCAAATGCGGCAATCGATTTCAAAATGAACGTAGTAATCACTGATAAGATCTAATAGTAGATGCCACCAGAATTCTTTACCTAGCCTATATAGGATCTATTTTGGAGTATGCGTCACCAGTCTGGTCTCCTCATTATGCTGCACATATAAATAATATTGAAGCAGTGCAAAATAGATTCCTCAGACTTATTGACTTCAAATCTGGCCTCACAGTTGGAGAATATGATTATTCGGATATACTTGATATTGCGAATTTTCACACCCTTTCTTTTCGTAGAACAAATAACGATTTAAAATTATATAAGGTGACATCAATTGCAATGATCTATCATATGAAGTCTCATTCCTAGTACCTGTTGTTCCGAGTACTAGGAAAAATAATCTTTTTGCTTTCCTTAATCACCATACCAACTAAGTGGAAGGAGAAGACAGGATATTCCCTTGGCTGCAAGGGGAGTTGCTGGAGGAGGTGGAGAACGAAAGAATGATTGAAGTGTACGTAGATCTCGGAGCGAGGTTGGAGGATGAAAGAATGGCAATAGGCTGGGCGTGTAAAAGAAAAGAGTATGAATGGACCATAGGAAATGAAAGGATCACCGAACAAAGCAGCGTGAACGAAGCAGAGCTGATTGCGATAGAGCGGATGATCAGTAGGTCGAGAATGGACGAGAGCCTGAAAGTAGTCAGTAGAACGAGTGAAAGCAGGGAGAGTGGGGAATAATAGAGTAGCAATGATTCAGCGGATGACTGAAGAGAGGAGTATGAGAGTAGTACGTACCCAGATCACATGGAGGAGGGGACATGATGGCAGTAACACAGAAAACATGAAGGCACACAGAAAGGTCACTAAGGGTAGGGTCAAGAGCAGTTCACATGGAATGTGAGAAAGATGCACAACAAAACTGAGGAGAGAAAACGGATGAAAGAGAGTATCAGGAGAGAATGGGGAAGGGAATGGGAGAAAGGCACAACTGGGCAACTGCCCTACAGATTTTGTAGAACAGTCGGATATGAATCATTGGATCTGTCGCGGAAGGCTGTCCAGCTGATCACGGGGCATGGGAACTTTCCGGGGTACCTGCACGATTTAACCTGGGTTCGGAGGTTCCCTGCCTTGTGACTATGTGAAGCCTGAAACGGCAGAGCACGTGATAGGATTGGAGGGCGAGAGTGGACGGAAAAGGCGGATTGGGAAATGATGCTGAGGGACATAAATGGAAAAAGGAATGAATGGATACGAATCGTGAATGAATGGGCGGACAGTGTGGTGAGGGATGAAAGGAAAGGATAAATGGGGGGGGGGGCATGAATCTGTCAGATTGGGAAGAGCTCTGAAGCTCTGTTCATGTGCTATTCATTGGGGTACATAGGTTGAGCTTATTGAATGTAGATTATGTGATTTTATTCATTTTCTTTTTTGTTTGTTTATTTTCAACTACAGTTGAAAGAGATAATTATTGTTTTAGTTTGGTTGGACATTATGAAGTATAGTATGAATATTTGTATTATAGTGTCTTGTTTGGGAAATAAAGAAAATGGGTCTTCTACCCCGCTGATTCGTCCCTCCGTATGGCCGACGTTATGCGCGGGAGATACAGGGAGGGTGAGTTCGGAAGAGTAGGGGTTCTTTTGACAGTGGGAAGATGCCAGTTGTAAGACCTTTGAACTAGGCCAACGAAGACATAGGCATTATTAATGTTCCTAATCACCATACCAACATTGGATACTACTCACCCACCCGTCCTAATTGTGACATTGTAGAAATTTCACTGAAAACTCAAAAAAAATATGTAGCAACAGAATTTGATAGATAACCAGCTGAGATGATAACTTTAAGTTTGAAATTTCATATATTTACATTGATACATTTATACATACATTAAGATTAATTGAGTTCTGAGGAAATACTGTATTTGTAATAATAATTTTTCCTCATGTGGAATGCCCGTATGAAAAAATGAATAAATTTCACAAACTTCATTACCTGGTTGTTTGTTTCATCTTCTCGTGATTTTGATTCCAAGAATTGCTGAAAGTGTCGACATACGTACCTGTATTGCTTTGATAAAATTTTCAATGAAAAAGACATTTTAACTATGCAATAATCATACCCATTTCAATAATCTTACTATAATAGTCATACTATTGGAAACGGCTTGGTTCAATGAAAACAAAGCCAACTTATTAAAAAAAACTTTGGGTTTGAAAAAAATCTTCTGGAACCTGTATGTTACGTATCTCGACAAGAAGAATAATTGCCCTTGATTATGTTCATATTCTCTTCGATTCTTGAATTATATAATCAAAAATCACTTGTTATTGACATAATATTGACATTATCTTAGAAAAGTGATATAAGTACCTGCGTAGCCAATTACGTTTATGCTACAACTAGTGTGACCTTTATTGAGAATAATAATTCTTCAAACGAGGTCTCGTAGAAGAGAATAAGACTTACATAAAGCTAAAATCACATGGCAAATACACACTCACTTGGAGAGTTATTAAAAGTACAGCATTCCTTTACTAAAACCAGTTGCAACAACGAATATTTACGTAAGATTTAGCATTATCAAGTTGCTATTAGAAATAACGGATGCATAATGGAAGAAAACAGTATCAGAACACCTGCAAAATACACATTTATATTCGAAGATTTCAATAGAAATGGAAAACTGTGGCATTCAAAATATTACATTTATCTAAAAGAAAATTCACAATTCTATATAAAAAAATGGACAGTAGTGCTACTTACTTCAATATTTCACCTGTTTTTACGAATAAAACAATGCCTATTACACATGATACATGAGGAAAAATCCACTAAAGATTGATGATGAGAATAATCACTGAGGAAGTAACTACCTTTCTCAGAGACTGAGGAAGTAACAATACCTTTCTCAGAAACTGAGGTAGGTAACAACATGAATTGTTTTCAAGGTTGGTTCACTATTCCAAAGAGATCACACTATATTGTACACGCTATCCATGTTATTTATAATGGCAGGCAGGTAGGTAGAGCTAAAGACAGTAGGTTTGTTCGACCCTCCACTGCAATCCACATGGGTTTATTGTGCCTCACATCTAGTCAAGTTCAACCATATGATCCACCCTTTTCAACCCAATTAGCTTAATTTTATTCCGCATGAAAAAATTTTAAACAGATAACAATATTTTGGTATTACTGATCCCCTTGTGTATTGGTTTAGATATTTTTTTATCGAACTGATTGAATTTTGATTTCATACCCAGCAATAAGTGGTATTTTCTAGAAATATCTGCTTTTCGATATATTTATCAACGATAACTTATATGAATTCCATACCAATGTTTTTTGCTAATGCAAATTTCGAATGGAGTAAAATGACTAATAACCTCCGACATGTAGAAAAGTTTTTTTTTGGCAATTAGTGACACCTGGATCCGTTTTCGTGACAACTGGTTCCTAGATCTAAATCATCTCGTTTTTAGTGATCTACAAAATATATTTTTTTCAAGGGTTAACAACTGATATTCATAAAATAACGAAAAAATTACATTACTTGACCACACATTGAAAAAATATTAAGAAAGTATGTCATACATCTTACATAGAAACTGTTTTTTATAAAGATATGTCACCAGAACTGCTGTCCAAAAATTTACAAAAATGCTATAAGACTAAACCTTCATTATTCTATGCTAGTTTGAAATCTTTCATAAATATATGCGATCAATTAAGCTCAAAGACGCCTCACCACACATCATTAAAAATCCTACAAGGATACTGCCCAGTAAATTTGGCTTTCTTTGTGGATAATGATGATGAAAATCTCTCCATCTATTGGAAATAGTGCGTGAAAGATTCCTTCAACTGTGTAGCCAACATTTGTCCATCATCAATTAACGCTTTCACGACTGATTTGGACAACTATTGAAAATGTGAATGAAACTTAACTTCATCTACAATTCTTTCAAGCTTTTTTTGTTCATTCTCAATTTGATTTGTTGCTGCGGAGCCCAACATTTATCGAATACTTCTGAATGAAAATATATTGATGTTTCTCCTCAAACTCCAACACCATATATGTATTTTCAAAATGTTCAGATGAAAATTTTGGCTGATCTCCAAGAGAAATGTACTACCATTATTTTGCACTCGAAATTGTAAATATCCTGTAAAATATTCTGAAATGAGATATCGCAAACGAGATTTTAGCAATGATTCGAAAGGAGGCCAATATATATAGAACGATAAAAAACCGTACCCGTAATTGATAACTTAATTGTTCATAAACATATGCCAAGTACACAACAGCAGTCAATTAACGTATTATTCGGCTTACACTTGCTTCATGGCCAAACAAATCAACTGACGCATAGCAGGAAACGCATTTGCTTTGATTTGTGAATAAAAATTATCCACCTCTCACTTGTGATAATTCTTCATCACCCAGAATATTCTTAAAGCAAAGAAATTATAGAGAAGCCTACTCATCTGTGGATCGTTCAGCCAAGTTCTGGAGTAGACACAAAAGTGGGAATTTAAAATTGCATTTCATGGATCCATTCACCGAATGCATTAAATGTTACTTAATGGATAATCAAAATTACAATGGAGAATAATCATATCCGTCGTGTGATTTTGACAGTTTATGAAATGTTGTGTACATGAAACTATGTAGAATTGTTAAAAAAAGAAGCAGCTTTCAACTGATGGAAGATGCAATTTTCTTTACACCCAATACCCTTGTTTCATACTTACACTTCCGTTAACCTACCTAGTTGAGCAATTCCTTTGAATGAAACTCAATAAAAATTATAGACCTGACCCCAACACTTTTTGTACCTGTAGAACTTGTGTATAAATTGCTTTCTTGATTAAATTTTATATATGTGACTGTAAAGTTGTTTTATTTTCAATCTTATATAATACATCAATACAAAATAAATGTTTGTAGCAATTCGGGAATATTTAATAGAAATGTATTCCAATTTGACATAAGAATATAAACAACAATTCAACAAAAAGAGCGAATTCAACCATTTGTTTTTAACAAATGTGAATTCTTATAAAAAAATTCAGAAGTACCGCCCAAATGTCTATATCTGTGAATATCTTCCTTATTTATACAAAACTGAGTTACAGTGACAAGTGAATAGAGCACCTTCAGACTCAGATATAATTAGTTGTGAGAAACTTTATCGATAATAACACGTGATATGACGAAATCTGAACGTAAATTTCAATTCTTTCTCGTATCAATCACCTGAATAACTAGGTAGTTTCAAATCGATATTTTGCAACAACCATTTCTTTAGTTTATGATGTTGGGCCTGTTTCTTATCAATGAATCGTTAGCACACCTCACTGCACATTACAAGGTACTCTCCAAACGAAATGAGAGTTGAAGCTTCACTTTCACCATCTCATTGTCAGATTCTTTTTTGCATAATGATTAAGTCGAATTCAGATTTGAACTAGTAATTTATTGTGGAAATATGTTCCATCTTCCTAATCAATAAATGATTTGATGTAATGTTGGTAGTCAGTATTGCCAAAAAGTATCATTCGACATAGTGTTTTAAATTAATTCACGGTTAATTTTGATTTTGGAAAATTCCCATTGAAGAAGCTGGTACAGAAACATATTCAAAAAGACTTCATTTTGAGATTTTCACTAGACAGTTTAACAAAAACGCAACACGTGTTTCGTCATATAATAGCTTCTTCAGGCGTATCTTCACATGCTTGAAGAAGCTATTGTATAGCCAAAAACTTGTTGCATATACAGAAAAAAAATTATACTATTTGCAATGGCATAAGAACCATCAGAAATAATTAACAGTTATATCCGAAGTGTACAAAGATTATTCGGTTAAAATGTGTGGAGATTTGAAATTTTCGAAATTTTGCCAAGCAAATTACTTGAGTGAATTATAATAATCTAAGAAAAAATCCCTCAACCCACCATCTAGAGATTTTATCAAATGTTTCTACATGTAAATGTTTCATATTAAAAATTATAGAATTCGTGTGACATATATCAAAATTATTTTGCTCCGAAAATTATAATTACCGTCAAAAATATTGATGTCAACAGTGCGAATCATGAGCATTGATTTATGATAATTTCGTGAGGTTTTATTAATTTTATGCGTTGGGGAAAATAATCTGAAATACGAAAGAGGAGTAATTTACTATCCTCATACTGTGGATAGCTGATGAAAAAATGATATGTCAAAACTGATGAAGTTACAAAATCAACAGATATTCAAATCGGTTGTGCATTCAAATTTTGTTTCATATGGAATGTTTGCTGAGCTAGAAATCAACTGGGATCTCTTCAGTATGCTATTGTGGCTCTAGGAGATGATATTCCAACAGATGGTTTAAAGATACGAGCTGAAAAGTTTCGGGCCTAACACATTTTCACACAATTTCTTGGGCTCAACAATTACCAGAAGGAATAACAAACATGATTTTTCAATTCATCACAAACCGTCCTATACGGATATTACTATACATCACGATTCTACCCATCCTTATCAATACAAAGTAGCAGCTTATAATAGCATAATTCACAGATTAGTCAATGTTCCTCTTTCAATAGATAATTTCAATAAAGAACTTAATATCATCATGCAAATTGCGGTTAGCACTGATTTTGAAGCCAAATTAATAAACAAAATACTTGCCAAAAAAGTCTACGCAAAAACGATTCGAGACGTTTTTCCTATTGATATATTATAGAGATTTAACGTATTTAGGACAACTAACGGAAAAAGTGGCTTCATTTTTGAGGAAACGAGATATTAAAATTGCATATAGAACGAGTAAAACGTTGGGAAAGTTAGTTAAAAATAATAAAGACAAAAAACAGCCAAATTCGAGAAATCAGGGGTATATGAATTGAAGTGTGGAACGTGTCCTAAGGTATATATTGGTCAAACTGGCAGAACATTTCGGAATCGAATCCAGCAGCATATTCAAATCATCTTCTAGGAGAAAATCATATCTTAAACGAAGACTTTGAAATTTTGCACATAGAAAGTAAAGGTTTGAAACTGAATTATTTGGAAGCAATGGAAATTATTAGAAGATGCGAGGTAATATGCTTCAGGTGATCATAATTGAACAGGTACCTTAGGTAGAGGTTTGGGTAATTTTTTTGGAGGTAGTCTCAATTATGGTAGTATATAAAAACACAACTATCAGAAGTTGATGAACTTGTGCGAGCTAAGGACTAACGAGGTCTTACCTTTCAACGTGTGATTCCTAACACGAGTTTGACGATAGCTAACCTCATTTGAAGAAACCTGTAGTGAATGAAATCACCTGAGCTTATGTAGCAGTTTCCACATTTGAAAAAATATTCAGTAATGGGAAGGTATTCAGTTATATTTAATCATTCAGTAAATTACCCGAATTGATAAATCAATGAACTTCTGAGCATTCCAGAAAATTGAGTTTCGAACTTTCCTTTTGTAGATGTAACGTCTCACAGTCATGATTGAAATCATGCCCTTCTGCTGAAAGATAGTTTGGAAATGTGAAATTGGTCTTTATATTCTAAAAACTACTTTTATGCTCTTTAATTCTTTGGGAAAAGTTCTCACCGTTTGGCTATTATAAAGTTTTGGGCAAGAGCCACAAGTCAACTTACATAATCCTGATTTCTTCGAAAGTGAAGTTTTGCCGTTATTGTTTTCAATGAATCTGTTTAAACTATTATTTTTTTTGTGGGCCACGTTCAAGCATTCCCTTTTTGAAGCCATTTTAATAGTGGGTTTTCCAAAATATGACAGTGTCTTGAAGCGGACATTATAGTTTCTTGAATTTGGGTAGACCTGGTCCATGGCTTGTTTTTGTAGTTTTTTGAAAGAATGGAGTCGATAATATCTACCTTGTTACCGAAGTTGACCAAACTTTGTTTGATGAAACTCAGCTGTCTCTGTGTGGAAGACAATATTCCTTCTATTTCTGTGATTTGTCTGATCGATGAATGACTCCGATTTACTGTCAATCAAATAGCAACTCTAACTACGAGCATCTTCTGAAGAACTGAACAAGAATGCAGATTTTTAAAGGGTGAATATACTGGAATATAATCTGTCTACAGAAAAATTGAATATAGAAAAATTGAGAACTCATTTATCATCCAGTGTTCCTGAACTATCATTCGTCATGATGGACAAGGTCGATTTGAAGCTCGATTGCATATTCGGTAAAATGT
>WOGO01004657.1:0-13074 GCA_015342085.1 Leptinotarsa defecta | reverse complement strand
GATGCCATTCAGTTATGGAATAATAGAACCACAAGTAATTCTGTCATTCCCGTATCCAGCGGGGCTACGTGGAAGCAGGCATCTGATGGCCGGTTTGCTCAACCCCCACATCCCAAGCCAATGCACTCGTCGAAAACACTATGCACAGTTGTTTAGGCAATCAAAGATGAACAAGAACAGCCAACCCGCTTTTTTGAGAAGTACTCTGTCCAAGAAATTCAATCGAGTAAAAATATCTGGAGTATTCTATTTAAAAAAACATGAAAAGTCTGTCACACATTTATTGAACACCCTGAATATTAGTAATAATTATTGAAACAATAATCTACAACTTTTTCTCGTAACTTTTTTTTGTATCTCCAATAGGGAAGCAGCTATCGTCAATCCACCTATTGTTGATAAACCCTGTGTATAAGTTCCATCTCAGTAATGCCAGTTCATAGAAAGTAGATACCTAACACTCAACATACTGAATGAAATTCAAGCAAAAAAAAGAGTCATTTCACTAATACAACTGAATTTTCCAGTCGCTCTTCAAAAGTTTGCCCTTGTTTTGGTATTATACGAGTATCCATACTTATTGCTCAATTTTTGGTTGACTGGAACTGAAACGACTTCCAATTCACAGACGCGTTGATCAGTCCAGTTGACTGTCGTTCGCCCTCATTTTTCTATCAAAATCAGTTTGACACATGACACTGTGAGTCGTGACATGATTGGGCTCGCATTTTCAATCTGAGCTGCGCATGTGAAACAGAGTTCAAGTTTAAATTGTGTGATGAATTCTTTGAGTTATGAATGCGTGATTTACGTAGTGTATTTACATTCGATAACAGTATTATAAATTTGGTTTTTCAATCATTTGACTTTTGATCTTGTTGCATATTCAAAGCTAAATGAATATTGTAAGCTGTTTATGAATTATGTGAAATAATCAAACCTTTCTTTTCGTGGCGATTTCTCGAAGGATAGTTTTCTTTTAGGTTATGTACTGATTTTCTTGATAATTGGCCAAAATTGGAAATTATTTTGGTAAGTGCGATTTTATAATAACATCTATGACTGAAATCCGTCGAGTTTAATTCATGGTATACGTTGTGTTGTAAATAAAGTACCCTCATTTCAATATGCAATTCGTACCAGATTCGATAGTACCTATTACAAAATTTTCGAAGTGTCTTGATGGAACTGATCTTCAATTTCAAAATTGTGGTTTTATATAACTACCTAAGCTTATGATGTTTATTCAATTTTTTTCAATGAATAGTCATAGTTTGATATCGGCTTTAGTGTAAGGTTCAGGGATTTATTTCATCCTCTGGGTTTATAGTTTAGTGAAATATTGAACAATTTGTCGCAGTTTGTTCATTATCACTGAAACCATTACTTCAAATGTGATAAAAGTCTCTCAATCGTCAGCTAGATTATCGAGTTTGGGAGAGACGAGATGGAAAATAATTGTAAACATATATGTTTTCTCATTTATTTAATTTCAAATTCCCTCGATGTGTTGTATAGTCTTCAAAGTGAAGTATGTTATATTTCCCTCAAAATAGTCATATACGTGTACTTCGTTTTTTTTTGCTAGGCAGTGGATGTAGTAAGAATTTGTCCTTTCATGGTGATTTTTCAGTTAGTTCTCGCATCTCACCTCAGGATGCTTTTTTAGAGTGAATTCCCGTTGTTTTTCACTTTACGAAGACGTATTTCGACCGTCAATTGAACCGTAAGAGTTTCGTTAACCATAGATCAAAATACATTGTGAAACGTAAAATTTCCAGTAATGTTCATATCAAAAATAGGCGTTCCCATAAAAAAAAACAAAGTTGACCCTCATAACGACGTTCACGGTCAAAACGTAATTGAACCATTGAATTCCTCGTTGAAGTTACCTACTACTGACTTACTTTTTGTTTTATCGGCAGACCTGCAAAATTTCTATTTGCATGCTCAGAATCTGAGCATGCAAATAGGTACTTTTTCTTTAGACTAATTTACTAACGTCCTAGTGATTTCAAGTGAGGATAGGAACAAGTTAACCGTTTCCTGTTACCGTCAGTATACGTTGTTGCGTAATTGCTAGTAATTGAACTATTTAGGTTCACTTTTATTGAATTGCTGTGATTAATGATTCTTTAACTATGATGATGAATTTTATTGGTTACTGGGCCTCTGACGAGTAAATCTTTAGTTTTTGATTGGCCGACTTCAGACATGCCACATGGTAATGGTTTGATGCGGGGTTGTCGCATTTATTAAAAATATGCCATCCTCGGAAATCAATTTAAATAATGTCGACTCACGACACTCGTATTGATACGACTAAATGTATGAGAAGTATATTTCGGATTTCTGGATTTCATGATTTTCCATAGTTTCTTCTACGATTTCAGATAAGATTTATAAATTTTACGTAGGATTTTCGGTATGTCGAAATATGGCATAACTGTCATAACATAACTGAAATAACTGAATTTTACCTACTCAACTAATGTTAAAATGTGTACCTGAGTTCGAAAAGGAATCAATTAACATCATAATAAAATACATTTTACAAACTCATTTAAATACAGATGTAATGAATGAAATCACCTGAGTTTATGTATCACTTAATTACCAGTTTCTACATTTGAGAAAATATTCAGTAAGAGGTAGTTATCTAATTCTATTAGGTGGGCTGAAAAGTTCGTAAAAAACAAAAAGTTTCAATTCTCTTTTCTTCATTTAATACATTCACACTCACGTTAAAATAATCGTGGGTCAAAACAAATGTAGTACTGGGAATACAGAGCCCCGCTCGTTTTTTTTGATGGCCGCATCGATATTCTCTGCTTCTAATAAAACTAATTGCATCTATTAGTTCTAGGAAAATCCATTCAGATGGCGCTATTTTACAAAAATTCAAACTTTAATCTGTAAAAAAAGGGAATAACTTAAGAAACGTGATTTCCTCCCAGATGAGAGTTTATAAGAGAATTGTTAAAATGCTCTAGTAAATAATGAAAAAAATCAGCTGGCCTGTAAGTCAAGGGAAAAGTCGTCAGCTGATAAGATTCAATAGGTGATAGATGCTACTCCGTTACATCTTTTGGGGTATACTCGAAGTAAACGATATTGTGTATATTAAAAGTTTGCGACACTCTCCAAGGCCAAAAAATCCAATACATAGAAATGAACCGGCTTTGAACTAGTCTACGTGGACTGAAGAATTGGCGATTCGTATTGGATAATTTTGACTAACCACGTTTTATGATTGGCTGAAGAGTCATAAAATTAAATTTGAAGTCATTTTACGGTGATGAATAGAAATCGAGAATGCGGGGATGGTTATCGCCGTTGTGTCGTCAATGTTCAGTTCAGGAACTGATCGCGATTTGAGTGATGAAATTCGATATTGTTGCAGTTATAATTACTTACAATTTTTGTTTTGTTGTTCAGAATGTGGCGTCCTTGGACAATTACTTATAGTTATAACGAGTGTGATAACAACGCAGACTTTTTCCAGTGTAGTGAGTCCAATAGCGATGGTGAACAATGCGAAAAAGAGATACCAGTGAATAAGATTCGGATGCATTTGAATACTGAAACACAAGAGTATATTTCAATGTATATAAGAATCTGCATCTCAAGTTTGGTTGCGAGGGAAACAAACTATTACAAGCAACATCAGATTTGAATGAAATGTTTTTCTCAACTGTACGTAAAATAGTCAAAAACAAACCTTATGAACGCGATGTGATACAGGATTACCAAAACCTTTAGATGTTCATCCAATAAAATCATTGACAAAACAATATATGACTGTTACAAAAGCAATCAGATTCCTACAACTGAAATTGTAATGAAGAAATTGAATACTTCCGACCATAACGTGAGCTGCTGTGACAAAACTCTTCAGAATTGGATAAATAAACTAGGATTTAGATTTAAAATAATAAACAAACGTCAAGCAGTTATGGAAAGCAGAAGAATAGGTGGAATTGCGTAACACATACTCAGAACAAATAACTAAATATAGACAAGAACAACGGCAAATTTTCTATTTGGACGACACAGTTACGAAAAGGTGGACTGATGGTTCGAGAATATGTACGCCTAACATGCCTATAAACAAAGGATCGTGACTAGTCATTGTAAGGTGCGGAGGAAGTAAAGGATGGGAATTCAATTCTAAAATTATGTGGAAAAAAACTGGAAGACTGCAATGTTGAATGTCATAAGAACATGGAAGTTATTATTTCCGAGAAATGATTTGAAAACACATTGATTCCAAATTTGGATGCGAAGAGTGTGATAGTTCTTGACAACGCTTCCTATCATTCGCGACAGCTCCTCAAAGTTCCTCAAGCATAAACTTGCTTGAGGAAGCTATTGTACAGCGAAACATGTGTCACGGTTTTTGTAAAACCCTTTATAGCGAAAATCGTACAATAAACTGTATCAATAAGTTTTTCAATATGGATTTTCATCACGTATCGGCCATTTCTATTCATGTATTTTTTTCGACGAAAAAATACTGCCTAACATTTGGAAATTCTCACTGGATTGTTTTTCTTGATAAGCGATATCAGTTACGGATGTTGAAGGAGAGCAATAACAGACCGCCTTGTGGTGCCTCGTCCATATTTGATTTTTGTGGATTGAGTCTTCTGTCGATGCTATAGATGGCGTCTTCATGAGGGGAGATGTCATTATTTTTTCAATTACTTCTATATAAAAAATAGTCAAACCTTATCTCAACTAATCACACGCGGTCAGCAGTCGATTGTATCGCTTCAATGCACTGTCAGGATTTTCACGGTATGGATTGCTTAAATGAATAAAATTCACTTAAATATACTGTGATACTTACTCGTTGAAAAAGAAACGAACGCTACTGAAAATAAGTTGTATTTCTCACGAACGGAAATGAGATATTTTATGCACGACTGCTCTTTACGGAAGCTTACAGACAAGAGGGTTGTCGTTTGATATGCACTTGATTCGAGAAATTGTGTTTCCGTTTTTGAACGGGAAAGTTTTGGCTATCATTCTGAAATGTGTACTCCTCGAAAGTATTGGATATCGATGATGACAATAGAAATTTTATCTTATGTTTCAACCGCTTGAATGAATATTTTCTAAGAATTCAGTGTGATTTCGATGAATTTGGATATATTTTTCAGAGATATCACTCCAAAATTTCAAGAATATATGTCGTTCGAATGTAGTGCCAACAGTGGGAAGAAGCCTGCTTTATAAACTATTCTGATTTTTCGTAAAAATCAACTGAATAAGGTACCCATCAAACGAGATATCACAAGACACCGTTTCTATTAAAACAAAAGTTGGTGGCGCCCACTCGACACAGAATGATGCAACAGTATTGTCTTTCTTATCAAGAAATGGTAATATTGATACGCTCCCACGTGTGTTTTCTTTATTGTTCAAATATAGTATATTACTTATTCAACGAGCAAAAAATGTGATCATTACTTGGGCAAATGGAGTTTGTCGAAGCTGACCTTTGGCTCGCTAATAGAATACCAAACTTTTTCTATAATTTTTAACAGGAATAAATAAGAATAAGATTCATTTGAAAAGGATATCCCGAATGTTAGTGATTGTGATCATTGCGATCCCGATTTGCTTGAAAGGGTTATTACTGGTGACGAAACCAAAGTCCAATCTTCCCGAAGGAAGAGCCCAAGAGAGAATAAAAGAATAAAAAAGTATGTCAAGTTCGATCAAATATCAAAGTTTTACTATCTGTTTTCTTCGATGGCGTAGTGCATCAGAAGTTTTTGCCACAAGTCGTAGCGTTAGTATGGTAGTATGGAAAAATAGTTCATTGCTTTTGCTTTACGATAATGCACTGCTAAGTCATCTTTGTTCGTATTTTGTTGGCCAAAAACACAACACCATAATCATGTCTCAACAACTGTATTCACCAAATTTGCCCCCCTGTGAATTTTTTCAGTTTCCAAGAATGAAAAGACCCATGCAAAGACGGCATTTTGTGACGATTGAGAAGATAAAAACCGAATTGTTGAGAGAATGCAAAGACATAGCAAAAAGTGCATACCGGAACTGCTAAGAGGATTGGAAAAAAAAGCTGACACAAGTGTACCACATCTGAAGGGGACTACTATGAAGGGAACAAAAAAGAAATTGATGAATAAAAAAATATCGTATATTTGTTTTCAATTCACGAGACCATGTTTGTTGTTTGTTTTTCGGAAGAAATTATATATTTCGAAACGAAGTGTTGAAAAAAACCTGTTTTTTCGTCAACCAGTTGTCACTCCCCTACGAACAACTCTCAAAAGTCGAAACTTGTGCGAGCTAAGGACTAACGAGGTCTTACCTTTTAACGTTTAATTCCTAGTACGCGTTGGACGATAGGAAGTGAAAATCGATCGTTCGGCCTTGCGGTTCAAACCACCGATTCACACAGTGGTCCATTGAGTTAGTGGATCAAACCACCCACGCCAACCCAACCGGCTAACGTCAATGATTAGGTTTGACGTTTAAGAAAATATTTAGAATCATGTAAATTTTCAAGATTTAATCAAAATTGAAAATGATTGAAACACGACTGTAAAGTTATGAATCTGCTCATCTTTGAGTGGCCTCGAAGGTAGTGAGTTATGAATGTGGTCAACTGTGATATCCTCCAAGGGTGTGAGTTACGGATCATTCTGCATACTTACCCAACATGAAACGGTCACATATTTGCCGATTACTTCAATTATATAAGCAATAAATGTAGCAATTACGTATCGTATCATAAATATCTGTAAATGTGCCTCTTGGCAAAACTAATGAATAATTAAATAACAAATTACTACTCAACGAATATACAGGGTGAGTCAACAAGATACCCTCGGTCCATTGCTATCAGAGGGAACAATTTTTAGAATTGCTGAATTTGTTTGTTCAGTCATATCGATAAATACTTTTCTCGCATACTTACTGGGTGATTCAGCCGAGCATGGGCAACCAAAGTTATATTTTTTTTAAATGAAACACCCAGAACATGAATACGTTATTCGATTCCATATTTTTTATCTCTCTAATGAATTTTCGTTTTCAAATTTCCATTGTGGCATTGCCAAGTTATTCCAGAAAAACTTATTTTGCAGACAATTGTCTACAGCAATTAAATGGATGTTTTTAAGAATAGTTGGTCAACATCACTATGATAACTTCTGGAGTCTCAACTTTCAGAAACCATATATAGGGTGCTTGGTAAAACCGGTCAAGTTTTATTAATTTTCAAACAGACATCATTCAACTTTTTCAAAACAACCACCCTGTATTTTTTCATTTGTATAAAATGTTTCAACATTTCGCTACATTTTTTATCTGAGGTATACGAGAAACTGATATTTTGCAAATTATACCAAGTTTTGGTAATTGTTGTAACCACAAAAAACATTATTTTATTACGTTCACTCACTCAAATTTGTTTTTCGAATTTTTTGTGGTTACAACAATTAATAAAACTGGGTATAATTTGTAAAATATCTGTGCTTCGTATAAAATGTAGTGAAATGTTGTAACATTTCATAAAAATGAAAAAATACAGGGTGTTCTATTTGAAAAAGTTGAATTATGTCTGTTTAAAAATGAATGAAACTTGACCGGTTTTACAGAGCACCCTATATATTGTTCCGAAAGTTGATATTCCGGAAATTATCATAGTGATGTTGACTAACTATTCCTAAAAAAATCCACTCAATTGCATGCGGGTGGTGAATTAAAAAAATATTGCCTCCAAAATAGGTTTTTCTGGAATAACTTGTCAATGCCGCAATGCACATTCGAAAACAAAAATTCATTAAAGAGCTTAATGAATATGGAATTCAATGAAGTATTCATATACTGGGTGTTTCTTTTAAAAAATATAACATTGGTTGGCCATGCTCGGCTGAATCACCCAGTATGCGAGACAATAATTTCAAAAGATAGTATTTATCGATATGATTGCGAAAAAAAATGAACAATTCGAAAAACTGTTTTCCCTGATAGCAATGAACCAAGGGAATCTTGTTGACTCACCCTGTATATTCAGATCAAACAAATCCTCAGCATGAACTCGTTCATTCTCAAGGCGCCACCTCTACCTTCGTTAATTTGAATGAGTAAACTTGTTCAGAAACCTGGCAACGCCGCTCAGGTTGACTGCAGGCGTGTGCTCAGTGGAGCATTCCACCTACCGTCGTCTGTTTCCGGGTTCAATCGAATCGACCATGTGTTTCCAGCGGTAGCGAAAGGTGGGCGAAGGAAGATAGGAAATAGATAAATCATTATCAAATGTTATTTTTATCAGTAGGCCTATGAAACGTGACGGTTTTTCCTGCGAGTCTGAAAGCGAAGGGTGGCTTTATCGAATATTTTTTGGGGGGAAGGGACGTGAAGGTAACTGAAGTTTATTGACTTTTTTATTCCAATGTCGGGAAACGTATTTCAGGTGTCGGTAGGGTTTCAGATGTGTTGAAATTATCGACTATCGCCAAATGAAAACAATTTAACAAACAGTGGAGAGTGTAGCGTAGTCTTCAATAAAAACTTTTTTTTGAGAACACTTTGTTTGGTATTTCCTACAACTACATAATTTAGAAACATTTTATTTCTTTATTGATATTTACTTTGTATTATAAATTTTTGTCAGGAAATTAACTTTTCATAACTCTTTTATCGAGCAATCGTCCAATCGTCTCATCACATATCATTGAAATGCTCTCTTCTCTGGAAACGTAAGTTTATTGCCGAAAAACAGATGAATATTTAGAACGACACCACTTGGGATGTTTTCAGTAGGTACTTATCGTTAACACTATTATGGATTAAGACAAGGAATTCGAGCCCAAGTGGTTGACCCTTCTTGAATATATTTATGACCCCGACCATCGTCAATGACGATTTTTCGAAAATTACTTCGAACATATTTTTTAGTCAAGGCATTCATTCTGTTCTGGAATTTCGGCCGGGAACTATTTCTTATTCTGGGGTTTCCGCCGAGAACTAAACCCGCTCTAGAGTCTCCTCGCTGATCGAAAAAAGATTTAGCGTTCGTTCCTCGAGGTTACCCTGTAATATTATTTTTTGTGTTTTGTTGTCAATAAATTTTGATAAACGCTGTATTCGTCTAAATAATAATTCACCTATCACCAGTTCCGACAACTTCAATGTTTCTAATTTTGGGATATCCATAATATGTTGACATAAATTCCTAGATATTTAAAATTTGAATGCGATCAAAATTAAATTTTCAATTGAAATGCAACTGTACATAAATGTCCATATACCATCTTTCTGGATATTTTCACCTTCCACCATTTGAAAAATATCAAGAACGTAATGAAGAACTTCACACAGGTGTAGAACCGGCAAACTTTTCAGTTCACCCCGATAAGTTTTTTCGCGAATTCAACGTATTTTTTACAAAAAAAATATGTATCAGAAGGCTTTAAACGGCTGGCGTTAATGTTTTGGATGGTTTCCAGGATTTGACAAACGTTTCAACTGCAACTGCCAACAGTCATCTTCAGTGGCGTAGTCAAAGTACTCTTCTTAAAGTATCAACTGAAACGTCAGTTGATGAAACAACGTGCGATGGAACAAAATATTTTCTATTGTCATATGCGGTCGTTTCTTTGAAATTTCGGCCTTCAAACGCTCCAATAACGATTTATTATATTCACTGTCACTGGTATCTTCCTGATCAAAATAGTCGATGAATATTACACCACGCACATCTCAAAATACTGAGACCATAAACTTTCCAGCCGATTGTTGTACTTTCGGGCATTTTGGACGAGGTTCTCCAGTTGCTTTCCACTCAGATGACGATCGTTTTGGTTCCGGAGTGGAGTGATGGATCCATGTTTTATCCATTTTACCATATCGACGCAAAAATTCCCGTTTGTTATGTTTGAACATGGCCAAAAACTGCCTAGTATCAAGACGTTTTTGTTTTTGGTCAACAATGATCTCGCGCGGCACCAACTTTGAACAGAGCTTTCTCATAGTCGAATGCTCATGCAATATAAAGCCAACACGTTCTCTCGACAAATTTACAATGTCAGCTAACTCATGCAATTTCACTTTTCGATCATTCAAAACGATTTTGTGGATTTTTTATGTTTTCTGGTGTTACTGCCTCATTTGAACGTCCACTGCGTTCTGCATCATCGGTGTCTCTACGACCACGTTTGAAATCGGCAAACCAACGTTTAATTGTTGTTTCTGATGGAACCGAGTCCTTATAACACTTTTCAAGCATTTGCTTCGCTTGAAAGGTATTTTTTACCATCAAGAAGCAGTGTAAAATTAAGAGCCCAATGGAGTGGCAGCGCCATATTGAACATCGCGAAAACACTTTGTTGAAGAAATGAGGTGTTACATAAAAAAATATGCTTAGGGGAAGTTATTGATAATGTAACGAAGAATGTTGAAAAGTAAGGAAAAATGATTGAACCTTGCTTAGAATTACCGAATGATATAAAAAATATATATTTGAAATTATAACGAAAACAATACGCCTGATTTCTCGTAAACAATCACGAGATGTTTTATTTTTTGTAAATGATTACCGAATGTGCCTTTTATAACTATATTTTTATATCATTCGCTAATTCTTGTCTCGGTTCAGTGATTTTATCATACTTTTCAACTCGGAAATCATACGACACAAGAAAAAATTTCCATTCAGAACTCTGATCAGTCATCACTCTATCTCTTCTGACTCTATGCTCTATGAAATCACTCAAAGTAAATGGAGCAAAATGAATGTGTAGAAGACGCCAATGTCATAACCTATGTGATGAATAGCATTCTTCATTAGTGAAAATATTTTTAGATTCGACACTTTATCATTGATAAATAATGAACACAATGTTTTAATGAAAATAGAAAAAATCTTGTAAGTAACACGATAGGATTTTATGTAACTTGTGCTACTCGCGCTCGTTACACAAAATTGAACTTTTCGTGAATCTTTACATAAATAGTTATTCTAGAAGTATGGCCAAGCAAAAAGTGCATGAAATATACTAATTTCACAAAACTATTCCGATAAAAAAATAGAAATTTCATCTTTTTTCACAAAGGTACATTCTTTGGAATCACAAACTACTCAACTGCACATAAGAGACACCTAAAATAAGATTGAACATTTGCACATCATTTTTGTATTTTCAATTTTCAACGCACACCGTAACTGCGATCTCTGGCCCCGCCACTGAGAATGGAATGAAAACATAATAATCGCTTGTATTTGAACCCTTGTCTATGACTTCACCAACGCAGCGTTGCCAAATGATGTTGATTAATTTCGCTAGAGAGAGTAAAGCAAGAAGAGAGATGAAAGTATCGTTGACAGATAATATGTTAGTCACGTGCTCCCACAGCCTCTTAATAAATTCTGCTTAAAAAGTGTTCTTCATTCACGTAATTTTGAAATTCAAATTATGTCTATATAAACTATAAAATGTATATTATTTCCAATAGTTAGTATCTACATAAAATATGAAACTACTACTCGACCCTCTGCCATATTCAGGGAGGCAGTTCGAATATGAGCAGGGTCGGACTGGCTATATCCACATACAGTCGGGGTGGCCCTAGCCTAGGCGAACCCCCTTAAGTTGCCTCCGTGAATACATCAGTGAAGCCTCTCATCTGAGGCGATCTCACTGAAACTACAAAGTGCGACTGGGCTCTGATGCTGTAGTTTTGTAGGGTTTCTTGCAACTTGGTGTTGGTCAGCCCTGTACTGATGGGGCTAATGAACCAGAAACACGTGTCTGCGGTTTGCATTTTCTGAGTGCTTTGTCCAACATTTTTTTTAAATTTTGATTTGTAACAAAATCACTCAAGAGACCCTGAAGGACGATTGACTAGTTGAAATACAAAATAAATTGTAACAATTATACCAAAATATAATTTGTTCATCATTGGAAATCCCAACATATTACTAATTTACTATATATTTGCCACTGTTTTATTAAATGCCTCACATTTTGAAAGCATTCAATCGATCAGATCTTTTATGCTCTCAAAAAAAAACTTTCAAATTGTAATTGCTATACAAATTTCAAATCATTTCGAAAATGTTCCCTGCATACAAGGATGGGCGCAACCCTCTGTGACTGCTGAAAATATTCATTATTGCATGCAATTAGGTGATTGGAAATTCATGTGGTCTTGGTTAAAAAGCGATGCATCATCCAAGGGGGTGCAAAATGATCCACGACGCCAGAGTGTGACTCAATTTTTCGTCGTTCAAATCATATTAAAATAATTGGAATGTAGGGAGAATATATGACTTAGGACTGCGTTTTACGATTGTCGGGAAGGGCTCTTGGGAGGGATTCCGTAGGGGAGCCAAATATCCTAGTTTATAAAACAGATAAGCCGAAGTGAAGTAGCTCAGTTATAACGCCAGATATAATATAAATGAAGGGGCTGTCGTGAATAATAAAATTGGCAAGAATTTGTCTGATTTTATCAAAACATTTCTCACAAGAAATGTATAAATTTTCAGGAAAAAAATTAGGAGGAATTACATTACATTACATTTAATTTTCAATTCAGATCGGTTTTCATTCTAAATATAGAAAACAATTCCATTTTCAAAATTTTTATATAATTTTCAACTGTTATCCAAATTGGTTTTTTCAAAATTATTGAAAAACATATTTAATTTATGGAAAGGAACTCATAGATAATGTGGTCTAGTTCGCAAGTTGAAGAAAATTTGACAACAGATAAAAATGTATTTGTCATTAACAAATTAATATGAATATATATATATATATATATATATATTCATATATATATTCATATATATTCATACATATATATATATATATGTATTCATTTATTTAAAAATAACTTTAGCAAAAAATGAGTTATTCGTACGAAATTTGGTACCCGGGTTTTTTTGACGTGAAAAATCATAATTTCGTATTGATATATATATATATATATATATATCAAACCACCAACACTGACATAAAAACGTGGCAAGTTGACTTGGGTGTCACACCAATAGGTGGTTCCACTTATGTGTCGCTTGCGTTTACG
>WOGO01004656.1:0-13074 GCA_015342085.1 Leptinotarsa defecta | reverse complement strand
TATCGCACCCCTACGAACGACAACCCTCAGAAGTCGAAACTTGTGCGAGCTAAGGACTAACGAGGTCTTACCTTTTAACGTGTGATTCCTAACACTAGATTACCAGAGTTCATATTACACATAGATTTCATATACTATTATGTGACAGATTTTTAAAATATTAAAAAAATATAATTGAATCTTCGACCTATCAACATAAGGTGAGTAGTAGTCAATCTAATTTGATAATGATCCAAATTTTAAAAAATCAACTCATTATTCTATATACAGAAACAAACTTGTAATCAGGGTGACAGGTTCCCCTGAACTATTCAATTATTAAGATAATTGGAATATGTTTCCCTCATTCCATTCTAGAAGCCTCTGAAAATAGTCTGATAAACATTTCCATTTGTCTTTGCCCAGAATCTTCATAATGCACTTCCCACCGATCTGAATTCCTGATAGAAGGATGTTTGAGGCTTGACATTGCAAAACACGTCATATCCAGCATTCAAAATCACACCCTCATCACCACCCCCAATACCCCTAAAATCATAAATACTAGTTAACAAGTAGCTTCCCAGTCAGTTATTGTTGAGACTTTGAGATATTACCTTCGTTCTCGCAGTCAATGCATAAGCTACTGAAGATGTCTGGTCGATTATAAATGTGCATTGAATGTCACTCACTTCCTTCTCTATAAGTAATGTAATATCTCCCAATACTCCTGGCCGGTTAATAGGTTACTTTCACCGGTTTCAAAATGTTAAAATTATTTATGTTGGCGTTTGGAAAAATCATCAATACTTATGATACTACCTAAATTAAGGGAATCAGCAGTCAATTCTTTAACGGACCTTTCTAATAGTAAGACCGCATTGGTAGTGGAAATTGTATGATTAATAGTATTAAAAAATCTGATTTTGCTTACCTTTGCACCCTTGCTACTTTATGGGACGGGAGAACTTCTGCATAGATCCTTGTTATACCAACTTGTTTAGCTATGCTTGCAGCTGTTTGTCTGTTGTCACCAGTCAGAAGGATTACTTCCAAGCCCATTTTTTTCAAAGTGTATACAGCTAGATGTGCTTCTGGTTTGACTGTGTCTGCTACACTCAGCATTGCTACGATACTACCTGGAAATTACCAAGAATCTTCATATTGAAGTTGATCAAATTCGTCAGAAATAAGACTATATCTCAATCAAAAATATTATGTTTCATAGAGTCATTTCTGTTATTGATGATCCATACTTCAGATAACTGGCCAATCTAGGTTTAACAAGATAACAAATACAAATGATTATATCATTTACAATCATTCCAAAGAAAATTCAACAAAAACACATATGATAATGATCTCAAATAATTCAATCAGAAATTATTGAGATTTGAAAAGTTTCTACAATGTGATGCAATTATAATAGATAATCATAATTATAATACATTCTATTTGTGTTCATTTTCTACATTGTTGAAAAAACGGTCAAATGATAATTTGTCAATTGCAATGGCTTTAATTTGCTTAAGACGATTGTGGATACTAACAATTGAAACGTCGTGAAGTAACTTGGGGTTTGGAATATTTTGATATTTAATTTTCATTTCTTGTTAATATTTTTTTTTCATTTTCATCTCGTGTTTATAGTTCAATTTATTTTTTTTGTTGTTGCTTGTATTTTATTTCATTGTAATTTCAGTTTTTTGCTCGATTAAAATTTTTTTTTAGCTAATTCATTTTTAATTTTTACTGTCATCATCATAATAGACAATGGAAGTCCGAACTAATGAAATATCTTGAGTTGTTACATTTTTGAGTTATATAGTTAACACAATCCCAATAACCGGTATGATAATGACATATCTATAGAACTATATATTTTTTACCATTTATTGCACAAAGTACTGCAGATCTTCCTTGCTCCTCTTCAACAGTCATATTTCTATCAATCTGTGTAGCTATGATGAAACCATTTCTACTCATCCACTCCCTGTTTCCAACAATAACCTCATAGTTTCCTGAATCATTTCCCAATGAAGAACTCATTCCGATCAGCTGACCCAATTTCATATTTTGAGAATGACTAACTTCGATCTGAACTCCCTTAACAGTAAATAAACCCGAACTTCCTGCGTTGACCAGATTGACAAAATTATTCAGCTCTGTGCTATCTTCAGCCTTGGTAATAATGCCAGAAAGATTGGAAACTGTACATTTCATTCCACAGCCTGGAACAGACTGAAAATTACTTGAACTACCTGTTGATTCTGTACCCAGAGCCTCTCGGACATATTTTATTATCGCAGTAGCTATTGGATGTTCCGAATTCGCTTCAGCAGAACCTAATGCAGCTAGTATGACAGCTGGATTTAAGCTGTCACACTGTATCCAAATTTTTGCCACTTCTAGAGCTCCTTTTGTGATTGTACCAGTCTTGTCAAACATTATAGCTTTAACTTTATGAGCGTTTTCAAGAGGTTCAGCACCTTTTATCAAAATTCCATTTATAGCACCCACTCCTGAAAAATTTCTTTTTGAATATAAAAATATATATGAAAAGTATCTTATAGTAATATAAATTGAATTATAGATAAATTATGAATATATTTTTTTTAACATTTAATATGTAAATATAATATCTTAGATGAAATTTTAAGAGAATTGAAACTTTCTTTGTTTTTTACCACTTTTATTTGTAACTAACATTACTACAGTTTCGTCCTATAAGGACATTTTCAAACTCAAGCTTTAAAGTTTAAGTTAAGTTTAAGCTTAAAGTTTAAGGACATTTCCAAATTTAAACTTTAAAGTTTAAGTTAAGTTTAAGCTTAAAGTTTAAGTTTGAAAATGTCCTCATAGGACGAAACTGCAGTAACGTTAGTTACAAATAAAAGTGGTAAAAAACATAGAAAGTTTCAATTATCTTTTCTTCATTATCATTTCCTACCACATAGTAAAGGCTACATCCATCAATTTATTAAATGAAATTTCAAAAGCCATCTACTTCTCTATACGTGTATTGAAAAATTGACTTTTTAATCTCAAATTGGACCCAGATGACTTCCAGAAAAAAAGTCTATTGATATACTTTTTTTCTGTTCTCTAAAAGTTTCTAGTTCTTTTTTACATACACCTGAAAGACTGATGTGTACTGACCGAGTGTGTAACTGAAATTTCTCCCCGCACAGTAAATTCCAGTTCTGATTCGATAGATAAGTGAGATTTATAAATTGATCGACTAGATAGATTGTGCTGTTGCTGTGGGTCAAATAAAAAAGAGAATTATGGTCTGTATGTTTATATAGATATTGTATGTATTAACTCATCATTTTGTGTTTTTGATTTTATGTTTAGTGGCAAATGTATTTTATACTTGTTTTTCAATAATTTTATTGACAGTATTCATTACTCTGATATTTTTATTCAATGAAAATCTATAACACTACATTTCAGGACAAGAAGAGATAAAACAGGATGGCTAACTTATTGATATTTGAGTTTACCTTAAGAATGAACCATATAGCTAAATACGAAGAAATGTTGAATGATTTTGTTTCTTCTTTATAAAGGAAAATCTACTTAATTAGCTCAACAACTTTTTAATTCCTTACATTAAATTATATATTTTCTAAAGATTTTTTCAATAGTTGTAAACCAAAACCGATAATTTTATTACCTGTTCCTACCATGACAGCAGTAGGTGTAGCCAATCCCAAAGCACATGGACAAGCGATAGCCAATACACTCAATGCACAACGAAAAACAAATTGGAGAATGATTTCTGTGTTATTAAATCCATGTTTTTCTGATTCGTTGATTGGTAAATTATTTATATCGATTGCACCTACAATTGACCAAATTATAAGGGTGAGTAATGATAGTAAAACCACAGCAGGTACGAAGTAGCCGGCAATTTTGTCGGCCAGTTGTTGTATTGGAGCTTTCGAGGTCTGAGCTTCTTCAACAAGTTTTACTATTTGAGAAAGAGTTGTTGCTTCCCCTGTATGTGTTGCTTCTACTATAAGTAAACCATGCTGGTTTATGGAGCCACCTATGACTGTACTGCCAATTTTTTTTGGGACTGGCATACTTTCGCCAGTTATAAGACTCTCATCACACATAGATTGCCCCTAAGATTGAATTGAATGAATGAATTATCCATGAGATAATATCAATTTGAATTACCTGTAGAACTTTACCATCCACTGGAACTTTAGCACCTGGTACCACCTTCATTATATCTCCTCTTTGTACCAAATCTACATTTACCAGTTCTTCACTGATCACTTCGCCATTTTTTCCGAGACTTATCAATATCGCATCAGTAGCCTTCAAAGAAAGTAATCTGAAAGAGATTTATTGTTCTAGATTGAAAGGTCAAAGTTCTGATTTACTGGTAACGAACCTACTGAGAGCCTCCGATGTCTTTCCCTTAGCAATATGTTCCAACCATCTTCCTAAGCTTATGAAAACGAGTAACATTGGAGGCGTATCAAAAAATGTTTGTGGAGAAGTGTTCTGTTGAAGTACCATTGCAGCTATCACAACACATACACTATAAGCATAGGAGATCGAAGTAGCCATTGCTATAAGTACATCCATATTACTCGTTTTATGTTTCAAAGCTTTGTAAGCTTGTACAAAGAAATGTTTGCCACCAAATATAAGGACCGGCGTTGACAGAATCCAAAGTATAAAATTCTCTAGTGATAAACCTGGAAAAATTGATAGGAAAGTGTTTCTGCATTCACTAGATAAATATTTACAAAGAACAACTATAATAAAAAAAGTATATTTGTTGAATTTGATTCAGTTACCTGGTACCAAGCAACACATATCTTCATGAGACATGTTTCCAGAGGACATCTGTGCCATGAAATATATCATAGCGATCATACACGGCCCTCCAAATGCTAGGGAGAATAAAAAACTTCTTTTCCATCTCTTTATCTCTTCCTTCTGTTCTAAGTAATCATTTCCGCTGTCCCTACTAAATAACTTTGCCTCAAATCCAAGGGCTTTTATGGCCTCGATGATATCTCTAGGTCCTGTTAATTCTGAATCATATTTGAATCTCCCCCTATGCGTAGCGAGAGCAACCTTTGCACTTGTGATACCTGGAAGTTTATGGATATTTGATTCGATTTTGTGCACGCAGCTAGCGCATGTCATTCCCGATATTTCGATATCGGTTTCAGATTCTCCAGCTTGAGACTGTTGAAGAACCGTTGCTGGGAACCCCAGATCCGTTATGGAAGATGCTATATCGGAAGGAGTGGTTAAAGAAGAGTTGTACTGAACCTCGGCTCTGGCTGCCAGAAGGTTAACTAACACTTTGTGACACCCTAGAACATACATAAAAAATTACATTGAAAAAAAAACACACACGTTATAAAAAATAACAGAAACGGTTTAGACTTTCTCGGCTGAGGTTTTCAGTGTCACTGTTTTTCGAGTTTGAAAGCCGTGGATTTTCTGAATTTCTTCCTTACGTTTCGCTGGCGCGAGTGGCTAGCTTCTTCAGAGGTTTAACCATTATGGCTTGGCTCATGGCTAAAAAGTTAGTCATCAGACAGCAAGCCATGATGGTTAAACCTCTGAAGAAACTAGCCACTCACGCCAGCGAAACGTCAGGAAGAAATTCCAAAAATCCACGGCTTTCAAACTCGAAAAACAGTGACACTGAATAACAGAACCATTTAAATATCGTGAGTGAGAGTGAAAAATGTATATATTACAGAACATAATATAACACATAATATATCAAAGATATAACATAACATTACGCTCGTGAAGAGAAGCGTTCTTCAATGAACGAACAGTCAAACAGCATTCACATGGGTATAATATTATTGATGTAATTTACATGAAATTAGCATATTTTTTTAAGGTCGCGAAAAAAAAAGTACAAAGGAAAACAATAAAATTTTATATAACAAAACAAGAAAAAGAAAAAAAGTCAGATATTTATTCGTAGGCAGTAGTATTTAATAGAAACTATGAAATAAAAAATAATTCGAAACTAATTTGAGTTTGTGTTCAACATCGATAATAATATGGCTTGATGTTACTAATGACTTTCAATAAGTCTGAAATCAGAATTACTATTTAAAAAAAAATTACTGTTGTTGTAAAAAAGCGTGAGATGCTTCAAATTATTTTTTTATTATGGCTCCAATTTGTCAAACAACTACTGACCAAGTATTTATAACAAATGGATATTTAGCACCCAACACTTTTTTACAACAAAAATAATTTTTTTGTAAATAGAATAATTGAGATTTCAGACTTATTAAAAGTCATTAGTGACATCAAACCATAGGATTTATTATCGATGTTGAACACAACCTTAAATTAGTTTCGAATTATGTTTTATTTTTTAATTTGTTTTGCTATTAAAGCGAGTTTATTTTTAGTTTTTTAAAACTATTATTCATTTTACAGTTTTGAGTTTGGCTTGCTATTTCAAGTTCATTTGTTTTTATATAAAATATATACGCATGCGCAGACAGTGTGGTTGACTCACTTGCTCTCTGACAGAGACTGTGTGAGGAAATTATTTAATCCTGGCAATTCTAGTTAGGATAATGAGATAAACTTATGAAATTTGTGTAATATCATCGATTCTTGATAAGTGTACAAAGTTTAAAATGAATCTGTCAAAATCGAGTCCAAGGGAGCCGGTTACAAACTTACAAGTGAAGTTAATAAAAGCGGGCATAAATGAAAAATTAAAATGATTTTTTTATATAATCAGGAAAGGCATGAACCAATTTTCACATATCTACTGTGTAATATTATTTATTAGTTATTGTTGATTTCACTTTTCGATCTATGAAATTTTTATGTATACTCATAGATATGTTACGTTTGAGTGATCGCTGTCGGTTTCTGTGCATTTATGCACGCTAAACTAAAAACAGCTTAATCGAATTGGGTGCTGTTTTCACTAATTAATTGTGGTAAGCTTTCCTCAAAATTAAGCTTAAAAAATATTTTGAAATCTGTTTTCTTTTTCAATAATACGATGTCGGGTCTGTTTTCTTTTTTAATAACCCGCTGTCGTGCCCCTACGAAAAACAACCCTCAGAAGTGGAAACTTGTGCGAGCTGAAGATTAACGAGGTCTAACCTATTAACGTGCGATTTATAGCGAGATACTCCAAAAATACTGTTCAGCTGATTTGACTGAAACTGTGAACCGCTTTCTGTCGACACGATTCCACTCACTGTTTTGGTATCAACAGGAGATTATAATAACTCTGATGACTATGATGATGACCGATGAATGACTATTTTGACACGGATCAGCTATCTGGCCTATTGTTTGGCAATAGAAAGCATATCAAGTTTTGGTAGAAAAAAGTAATATTCAGTATATTTGACCTGAGGTGTTGCTAATACTAAAAAGGTGCTCAAACCAGTAAAGTATCTGATCTCGTATCTAAAAGCGGTTTTCACTAATGTATTGTGGTAAGCTTTACTTAACATTTACTGTTTCATTCATTTCAATCAGTTCTTGAATAAAAAAGTTATGCCGTCTATTTCATTTAGCTGAAATTTGGTTCACTATACAGTGCATTCCATTTAAAACGAACCACCCTGAATAACTTTTGGTACAATGATTTGCAGAAAAAATTAAAAAAACACGTCAACGATAGTATACAGGGGGACACATTTTGACATAATCACATTTGATGTTACTTCCCCTATCACACCTCCAGAGCATGTCACCATTTTTTTTTGAATGGATCAATTGTTTTGCATTATCAGATGTTCCATGATGAACAGATTTTAACAAAGTAGAATACATTATGGTATGAAGCTTATAGTTTGGAAGCTAAAAATTATTTGAGTTGAAAACGAGCTACCCCGAATGAACTTCTGTGCAATCTGTTACCCAGGTTTCATAGGTGTTTTTGTGAAGTATACTTCAAAAAAGTCTTATTTTGCCTAGTTAAGTTTGAATTCGATATTCTCTTCATTTTGTATTCGTCTCATTCTACATTAACGATTACGTACCAGGTGAAGTTACAATTGGTGTTTCTGTTTTTGTGAATTCTTGAGAAGCAATGGTTTATACGCTTTGAGAACGGATTGAAATAGTGAGTTTGTACAACCAGAATGGCAGAGCTGCTGCCCATATGTTCAATGATAATCATCCAGGAAGAAATCCACGACACAAATACGTTTCGGAATTATTCAACAAATTTATGGAAACTGGATATGTTAACAATAAAAAGCATAACCGTTCAGGAGTTGTCAACGATGTAGCTATTTGTACTGCAGTTTTAGGGCACATTGGACTAATGGAAAATTCGAGAATCAGGAATCAGTCGTACAAATGTTTTCAAGATCCTTTATAAGTACAAATTTCATCCATATGAGATTAGACTAGTTCATAAATTGAACGAAGATGATTTCAATAGACATATCGAGTTTTGTTAAAGTCTCACTGAACGAATCAACTTGCAACAGAACTTCTTGTATAAAATTTGTTTTTCGGATGGATGTACGTTTAGTTTGAATGGAGAGATGAATCGGCAAAATTGTCGTTATTGGAGTGATACGAATACTCATTTATACCGTCAAGTTCATACCCAACGACCTGAAATTCCTGCCCAAACTGAATGTTTGGGCAGGAATTTCAGGTGACCACATCATAGAACCGTTTTTATCGTTAATAATTTGACTAGTGATAAATATTGGATATGTTGGAGAATTGAATAATACCGTGCATCAATATGGCAATTGAGGGGGATATGAATTTATTCGAAAACGAAATAGTTTTTCAGCAGCATGGTGCACCTCCTCATTATGCAGCTCCAGTGTGACAATTTTGGATTGATCATTTTCCTGGTCGCTGGATTGGCAAAAGAGGTCCTACAGAATGGCCACCAAGGTCTCTAGATCTGTAGATTTATATGGGGTTATTTGAAATCTAAAGTGTATGAAATAGAATCATTAACATTAGAATATTTGAGAGAGAATATCATGAGGCATTGCAGAGAAAGAACTTCCGAGATTCTCTACCATGTGAGGACGGCAATGGAAGCTCGTTTGTACCATTGTATGGAAGTTGGTGGAAACGCTTTCGAACATTTATTTTAGAAATTTTTTTTCTTCTCAGTCATCAGACTTTGATTCAAGAATTAATAAAAAATCTTTTTTTCTGATTTATTGCTTTCATATTTGTCTCTAGAACGAATATTTCAAAATGTGTCTCCCTGTATACTATTGTTGAGGTGTTTTTTTATTTCTTCTGAAAATCATTGTACCAAAAGTTATTCAGGGTGGCTCGTTTTAAATGGAATGCACTGTATTTATAGATTGTAAGAAGATTCTCTTATATATATTTTTTTTCGTATTATAGCCAACATATAATGAAATTTTTGGTTAATACCAAGGTAAACAAATGATTTTAATTTTTTTGGTAAGATTTTGGCAGGATGGGCCTGTAAAACTATAGAAAAAAAAATTATTATGAATGAAATGAAATCTTCTCACCATATAAACAAGTATTTCTTACCAGGCAATTTTTGTACATGCTTCTCTATTGCAGCTACACAAGATCCACATGTCATGCCTTTCACTTGTAAATTACATTTTTTCAAATTTTCATCCACATCAGCATCTCCGCCGGCGCCTCTTTTTGACGGCGACTTAGATTCGACTTCATATTTTAAATTTTTAGCTATGATTTTACCATCAACAGATTTTACATAAGCTTCAAATCCCATATCTTCTATTTGCTCTGCAATTTGTTCTGGAGAAACTTTATTTTTCAAATATTCCACATATCCTTCATTTTCCTTCAAATTGATTTTAATCATTTTCACGCCATCCCTTGTCGACAACATTCCTGATGAAAGAACAAATTACCGAAATTACCGAACAGAAGCACACTACTTCTTCTCACTTACCTTCTATACTTTGAACACAAGAGTTACACGTCATACCCCTAATATCTATAAAACACGAACTGACTTCTTTATCATCTGACAATAATGGTAATGACGCATCGAATCCCATATCTTCAATGTATTCACATATTTCTTGGGGTGTCACAGTAGTGGGGTCATAATTCACTAATCCATATTTTTCTTGCAAATTCACCTAAACATGTTTTAATAAAATTACTTTACTATGAACGCATTACTTTGAATTCTTACTTTAATATTATATATCCCTGGTCTCTTACTGATTGTTCCTTCAATATTTCTCACACACGACATGCACGTCATTCCAATTATATTTATTCGCACAGTACAATCATCAGACTCCGCAGATTTTGTACTACCCGAATAGTCTCCCGCCGAACGGGAATATGTTGTTATCCTTTCATTCTCAGATAGTTTTTGATTAATGAGTGGTTCAAATCCCAAGGTATCCGAGGTGTTTCTGAAACGAAAACAAAATCATAAGTCCATTTGATATATATCTCGACTATCAGAGTTAAGGGCAAAAAGTTAAAAATTTGGAGCAGCTATGGCAATCGGAGACAAGAAAAAAGTGAAAACTCTTTGTTTCTGTTCAAGCTTTCGAGACTGCATTATCCCTTTGTCAAGAACTCTAGAGGTGTGAAGATGACATATTGTAAAAAACACATTGAAACAGGCGAACTGTAATTTACGAAAAAATAAGAATACACATGTATGTATGGTAAGAAAAATACATCAGTAATGTCCGATAATTTTATCAGACCCAGCACTCAAAAAGTGGTAAACCATATTCACGTGATTCGGGTTTTTGGTGTAGTACATGTAAATCGTAATGGTTAGTATGATTAGCTAAGATCAGAAACAGCAAATAGGTGTTCGTTTGTGTTATAGAAATAACAAACGAAAGTCGCAAACTTGATCTCAACAAGATATATCTTCAACAGAATAATAGACTGATGACTCTGAAAAGCTGATAAAACGTACGTTGGTCCGTGAAGAAAGGAGTTAAGTCAATAAAAGAGAGAACCCATTACAATTATAGGGAAATTGATTGATGTAGGCGTTACTACGTGGTAGGAGATCATCATGAAAAATGAGAAATAAAACGATCTGTTTTTTTACCACTTTTATTTATAACTAATGGACAACCTTCAGAAGTCGAAACTTGTGCGAGCTAAGGACTAACGAGGTCTTACCTTTTAACGTGTGATTCCTAACACGAGTTGGATGTTAGCAAGTGAAAATCGATTGTTGAGCCTGGGGCTTGAATCAGCGACCAACACAGCGATCGACTTGAGTGAGTGAACAAAGCACCCACGTCGAACCGAACGGCTACCGTCCGACCGGACTAACATTATGATTCATTTTCTTTTTATTGTAATTGTTTGAAATTGTCCTTGTAGGACGTTCAATCAACATGACTGATGAATCTGTTGTATAGAGAAACACGTGTGCCGGTTTCAAGCAATTAAAGGATCAACATGTATGAACATGAGCTTATTCTCGAATGGCGCGTCTTATTGAGGACTAAATTTTACAAATTTGAAATGAGTGATCGAATTTCACCTATAGAATTATTAACATAAAAAAACTTTTTTGAAAGATGTCTACATTTTTTCACCAAATTTGAACTCCCTCCACTCCCTCCAGGGATCCAAAAAGTAAGAATTGTATTTTAGAATAAATTCGCTTTTAAAATCCGTCGAACACTTGTTGCGAAAGCTTGTCATTACCTAATGTTATTATTTCTGTTTCAAAAATCAGCGAAAACAAGCATCGCTTAAATGCCAGGATGGCTAAACCACATCCAATAAAATACCACTTCGGTAAGAGGAATGTATTATTGGTCAGAACGAGTTGGCGTGATAGTCAAATGAGTTGACGTGATAGTCAAAAGAGTTGACGTGATAGTCAAAATTAATTAACCTCCTCTTATCATAAAGGCCCAGGAAAATATTTAAAACAAAATCTACGTACTATGAAGATATAAAAACTTCGATTATTTGAAACAAATTTCACTTTTCGGTTGCAAGATTATTCCAATATCAACTAGGAAACTTAAAACAACTTGTATTCAGCAACAAGTGTGGCATTACTGAGGCAAGCAGTTAGTTACTACTAATTTCTAAAGATACCGTTTCCTTTTATTTTCTGATTTTTAAAAGAAATGAGCTAATTTCGAATCTCTACCTATAAATGTGAAAGCTTGGGAGGATGGATAAATGTATGTAGGTATGTATGTATGTTTGTGGCTCTTTCACGCCTAAACGACTGAACGGATTTAGATGAAACTTTTCATAAGTACAGCTTATACATCTGAATAACATATAGACTACAATTTACAAAGGTTTTGTGTAATTATGGTCATAATATAACGACAAGTATTGAGTAAATCGAAAAAATTCTTGCTTCCTGAGAGCTATCTTAGCGTGCGCTGCCTATACCGTTGGAGTTACATAAAGATAATGTACATCAGAATAACATATAGACTATAATTTACGAATGTTTTGTGTAATTTTGGTCATAATATAACGACAAGTATTAAGTAAATCGGAAAAATTCTTGCTTCCTAAGAGCTATCTTGGCGTGCGCTGCATATACCGTTGGAGTTACAAGAGGATAATGTACCGTAAGATTGTTTATTTTGAATAGTTCTAAATAAAAATCCGCGATAGCATATATGTACACTATATAGCCACTATATACAAAATACTAAGCCATAAATACAATTAAACTGGATACTTTTTTACAATGCACATTTAGAATTTCTGTCAAATTATACATTGGTTAAGGCTTCAAACCCGAATGAAGATAGTAATATCTGTCATTCTTATAAAAATTGATGCAAATATTTAATATAGATAAACTTTGTCTTTTACACTAATTACTTTAGACGAAACGTTTAAAAGTTACCACGATAAGATTAACTTGACGCAACGCAGTAAGCCATTACGTGTCGCGTCTACTGTAAGACGATAAGGGACGATGCGCAAGGGTAGAGGGCGGTTTAAGCAATGAAGCGCCATCGCCGAGAACACGACCCGAACGCGGTCTGACGCGTGAGGACAAACGTCATTGACGGTTGTATTAATTTTGCGAAATTTATTTACAGGTAACATCATTCGATTTTCGAAGCTATTCATTACTTAGTG
>WOGO01004655.1:0-13075 GCA_015342085.1 Leptinotarsa defecta | reverse complement strand
GTTAAGTTTTAAAATCAATATTCACGGCACAATGTATACAATCTCCAAAAACAAATTAAATGGTATAAATGGCCCAGAATCAGGGGAAATTGCGGGCCGTGAAAATAGAAAAAAATAATAGTAAAAAAATTAATAAAAATAAAAAAAATGAAAATAAGAGAAAAAAAAGGGAGGGGTAATAAGACAAAGGAAAGAACCAGAGGAAGGTTGGGATTTCCCAACATGCATAAGTTGGAGATCCCATATTTTGAAATTCTGAGTTGTTTGAAAACTTGAAAAAAGTTTAATTTCTTCCAAGTTAGAGAACAGTCCACAAATGTTAAAGTGACAATTTTACAAAATTCAAAACTTTTCGCTGTTTTTTCGACTTGGAAAAGTTGGAAAGTTTCGGGCCGTGAAGATAGAACAAACAATAGTATAAAACAATAAGCACAATATTATTTAAGTGTTGTTTCCTTTCATTTGTATTGAACATTCCTATACATGGTGGATGGAAACATGGTGAATATGGTGGAAGACCAAGGACCTTGGTCCAAAGTAGAATAATTCCCATTATTATTTTTATAATTACCAAATTTTATTTTTGTTTGTGCATACGCTAACGGTCATAAGCATTCAGCCAATCTTTGGATAGCTAAGTAAGAAAATTAATATATTATAGTACTAAATAATCCGTCGGCTTTCATTTTTTCGAAAGTTGGGAAATTTTGCTGGTGGGGTTGGGAAAATTTGGATTCCCTCCCCCCTGGTTTTTCTTTTCTCTACGGCCCTACCCAGAATGCTTTTTTAACACAGTAAATATACAAAGTATATTTACTGTGAATATACAAATATTTAAAATGAAATGACGTTTGTTAGTCTCACTAAAACTCGAGAACGGCTTGACCGATTTTGCTGTCATTTAGCTGACATAAAAAAATGTGTCCAAAATGAGCATGTCACTTATGCAGCCACTCTGATTCCAATTGTTTGGTTGGTCATTTACTCTTTTTATTCTTCTATTTCAGTTCATTATCAAGACAGACTTTTTATGTAGCTTTGTGATTTTTTAAGAGAAAACACACTATAAATATTTGACAACAAACAAATATATGGCATTCAATTCGTTTGCGACTCCGTGAAAATGTACCATTTACCATGTTTTGTAGTGTGATTAGTAAGTTGATTTTGAAGAGAATTGGAAAATTCTGAAAATCTTCTGACTGGATATCTGAAGATATACAAAAAATTAAATATAAAGTCATGAACAATGATGAGTTCTACAAGAATAGGTTCCAAAGACTTTCTCACTAACTGCGATAGTACAGGAGATATTGCAAAAAATTGACTTCTTTTCGGAATCATTCGAAAACTACCGAAACGACTGAAAAAATCAAAGAAAAGGCACTGCCAAGGCGGAGAACCTCTACTTCCAGGCTAGGTCTTCTCAGGACAGTTGAGTGGTTAAGCCTAGCACCACTGATGAGATCTTGGTGCTTCGAAACAGCGCTGCTTGGTGTTGGATGGAGTACATCTAGTTGCTTCGCAGTGGAAGGCAGAAAACGAATTTCGATCGGCAGTCGATGTGGAAGCCTGGCTTCGCAACTAACCGCCCTGGGGAGCTGCCTTTATCTTTGATATTCGAGGATCTAGTCTGTCGATGCCATAGATGACTTATTCGCATTTATTCACTGCGGAAGAATTTTTTAGTATCAATAATGACATACTGTTCCCCTTCTCCCATTTGATGAGTGTTTTCTATTCGACTCAATAAAAACTGCGACATATCAGACTTCTCACCCTGTATGGAAGTGGATATCATGAGTCATTTGGTTGGGTTTAATTGCGTCTGAACTTTTATATAATTGAGCGATTACGGAGATCTGATATCTACAATTACACAGCCAGTTATTCACAATTCGTGCCAAATACAGGTAAACAGGCTATTATATCAATTGAGAAGTTAATTTACCAGTAACATAATTTATTTATTTCAAGAGATGTGAAGGGGATTTCCATAACGATTTTCCGGTACTGTCAGGGTCTTTGGGTAGTTACATTCTTTGGAAAAATATCCATTTCATTCCCAGAGATAAACAGACATGATACTAATAATATCACGTGGAAAACAAACTCCATATAAACAGTGTGAAAACTATTTTCCTGGTTGGTTTTTTAGCCATGGTCTGCAGGTTTTCATGCCTGACGTTTCGTCTACTACTGCGGAGGACTTTATCAAGAAGATGAGGTAACGGTTGAAATGCTCGAGTTGGTGCTCCCGAACGCATTAATCACGATGCTCCCCCATGCCCACCACACTGTTTCTGTGTGCAGAAGCAAGAATCTCATCCCATCTTTCCCCACTCATTTCTGAGTGGAACTCAACTTGCTGCTGGGCACTTCAGCACGATTGACATCTGACCTCTTTTTGGTCGAAAGTCAGCCTTCAGGTGCTTATACTTTTTTGTCTGTTGTGTTTGTTATACCTGCTGACTACTCTACTCTACTCACACGATAAAAGATAAGACCTCGTTGATCCTGTACATTATGCCGCTGTACGTTTCTATCTTGTACTATATGATCAATTGCGATTTCTATTGTTTGACGTTATGATGGAGTAAATTTCTGTGTATTACGATTTCTATCATGTACATTATGATGTATTAGGTGTCCCAATAATTATATAAAACCAGAGTGGAATAGGTACTAACATCGTAGTTACAGCGTCTTTGACAATGTCTTCCGCAGTAGTAGACGTAACGTCAGGCATAAAAACCTGCAGACCATGTTCATGAAAGTTTATATATGAGTAGGTATACAATTTATTTTCACAGTGATCAGAAAAGGAAAGGTATCTGAAGGAAATGGATATATATTGAAAATTCAGTGTGCTAGACACGGAACAAAAGTTCCATATTTGGGCTACGAACCAGCTGTGGGGGTTCCAAAATGTATGATACCGCAATAGGTCGAGATGAATCACAAAGAGTACCAGGGGAAAATGACCTGGGAAAGCACACGAGAAAACTTTTGCTCAGGAAAAGAACTGAAGGATCGTCCCAGATAACTGTAGACCTACCTACCTTCGACTTTGGGAGCCTCGATTATCATTGATATTTGTGGTTCATAAGGAGAAAAGCCAATTAGGTTGTCAACAATAGCTTTGGCAATAAAACGATTTTGCCTATAAAAAGACGAGACACGGGAAGTTTTTCGAAAATTTAGCAGGTTCTTTCACTTCGTCTGACGTAACAGGAATGAGAAAGCAGAAGGATGGACTGTAAGCTGGAGATTTCTGTCAATTAGAATGCTCTCCAACTGTGAAAATTATTTCAAAACGAAATGTACATTTCCTCATCATTTCCACTCTCTTTAATTCTAGTTTCCAAATAATCTATATCGACAATGAAAGTTAAACCAACTACCGGATTGGGCTGCCCACCCTGTATATATCTACGTACCAAAACAAATGAATTGCTAGCTAAACCGAATAAGAGTTTATGCAAGACCTCAAACCCGCATTATACGTATTCCATATAAAGGCTGCTAGTTGATTTTGTTCAGTGTCGAGTTAGTAGGGAGACCATCGTATTGTAAAACCACATTAGAAGTAGTGCGATCTGTGCCAGTAAAACATGCTGAGAACTACGTTTCTTCTCGTGAGTTTGACATTGGCCGTTATTCAGGCAGGTGAAGGTAAGCAAACACAAATGAGTCACCAGATGGGAAGATCAAATACGAGTAATTAGAAAGGTTTCCATAGGCGAAAGAGTGATTTATTTCGAGGAACACCGGCGACGACAGACGGAAGTTCGAAACGTCTTATAATTTTTTACGAACACACAATGTCAATTATTTTGTAGTAGGTTACTCCTAGAGATTCAACAAGGTTTTTTTAATGAAATTTTGGTTCTATGTTAGGACTTGACGTGTAAAAATGTACTCAGCCTATTTTTATTACAGTCTACTATAAGTAAATTGACTGAAGATCTGATACATTGAAATATACATATTACAAAATGATTATGAGGTTAAATTTGAGTGAGAAGCTTAAAGGAAAATCAAGACAGCTGAAAATCTGAGTTTTTCAGACTCAAAAAGATTTTCCAGAGAAATTACCAAGGACCAACTTAGTCTTTGTACCCTTAAATTATTCTGACACATGACACATGGTATTTTATCATTGCTCAAGAATATTTTTGATGGAATAGTAACTTACCTAGCAAGTCCATGTTTTTTTGGACGAGTACATACAATTCTAGGACGGTCAATAGGCGAGTCCTGTTGTGTTGCGTACACTATTTTTCGAAAACCGTTTGGAATAAAAAAACCATTAATGCCTTTTGTTGAAGTCAGAACAAGAAGGTAAAGTTTCCGTTTCACATTGATTGTTTTCGCCTGATAATTTTTGAATGGTCTTGGCAATTTTAATTTTGTTTTTAAATGAATTATCTGTATAACCTTCAGCAACATTGGTAGACTTCCAACCACCGTATCTCTTCAAATTTGGGATGTTTCCATCATTGTCAGCAAATAAGGTCGCTGAAGTTTGACGAATGCCTGTGTAATTTTTAGCATCGAGTAAATTAATAAATTCTGTGATTCGCGGCCGAGGTTTTCAGTGTCACAATTCTTCAGGTTTGAAGTCCATGGATTTTTGGAATGTTTTCCTGACGTTTCACTGTTTATAACGAGTGATTTTTTGCTGGTATCTTTTTGGTAACACTGCTTGTTCAGTTTGGTCTATAATTTAACCATGAATCGACTTACGAATGAACAACGCTTGCAAATTATTGAATTTTATTACCAAATTCATGCTCGGTGAAGAAAGTGCATCGTGCACTTCTTCCAATTTATAGGCAGTTTCGTCGACCTACTGAGGGAGCTATTCGGAAGCTTGTGACTGAATTTTGAACCCAGTTTACATTATTGGACATTAAAACACCAACGTAGAGTGAGAACCGAAGAAACTATTGCGGTTGTATCTGCCAGTGTTCGTGATGACCGTGAAATGTCGATTCGTCGCCGTTCGCTGCAATTGGTCCTCTGTTACTCCACTACGTGGAAAATTTTGTGAAAGGATTTGGCTGTAAAACCTTATAAGATATAGCTGGTGCAAGAATTGAAGCCATACGACCTCCCACAACGTCTAACATTTGGTGAATGGGCGCTGGCAAAGTTGGAGAAAAATCCACATTTTTAACGAAAAATTGTGTTCAGCGACTAGGCTCATTTCTGGTTGAATGGATACGTTAACAAGCAAAATTCCCTGGAGTCTTTTTGCTTAGTCCCAAAACCAACATTACTTGACGCTCTGGACAGTCAATATCACCAAAGATAAGTTTGAACAAAAATATTAATGATTTTGAACAGGTCGATTTTCTATTAGAGATAATAGGAGATTGATTCTGATATATCAGAAGAAGTGTGATTCCTTATTTTAAGACCTAATTTGTAGCCAATGTGGAGTGAGAATTTATTCTGAACAGATTCAAGAGATTGTGTATATATTCAATACGACTAGCACCAGATGACAGAAACATTCATGTTCAGAACGAGTTTTAAACTATAGTATAGATTCTTTTTTGACATCTCCTTTAACATTTCGGGGTGTTCCTCCTGGACATGACTTACTTGAAATGTACTGTCTGTTTAGTACGGAAGATGACGGAATCGTACAAAATATTTTGATATTCCATGATCAAGTTCTCTGACTATCCCATAGATGGCGTTATCGCCCTTACTCGAAATTACGACTTTGAACTCGAAATTTTGAGAGTGAAGTGGAAACTTCAAGTTTCAAAGTCGTTATTTCCAAAAAAAAAATAAAATGTTCCCGTTCTGCGCTTCCGTTATTCAGTATTTCCAATTCTCGATTTTGCAGGTGATGAAGACTGCGACAAACTGGGTACCATCCTGTACGAGGATATCAGCTGCAAGCCGGTGATGAAAGAAGGTCGCAAATGTCCAGTCAAGTACGACTGCCATTTTGATGCCAAGGATAACTCCTGCATGTTCAAAGGTCGCAGCTTATCTGTAGGAGAACATCTCGACAATGACGTCACCTACGATACCTGCAATGTAGGATGCTTCTGTCGAATTCCGTGAGTTAATTTTATCCTGAATGTACTTTGCACGGTGCTTGTACGCTTCATTTGTTTTCGGGTCATTATTAATGTAAACAAGCTCACGTTTATTTATAAATTTTGTTGAGGCAGCTACGGTATTCGCAATAACAGACGTGTTTTGCGAAGATGGTAGAAATATTTTTAAATTATTCAGATTTGCAATAACGCTAAAATAGCAGGGCTTCTGGATTGTCCTAGATGTACCCGGCACAACTAAGAAAACACAAAAATTGTGGAAAAAGAATGTATTTATTTCTCAACATTCGTTCAATAAGTTCTAAACCGTTTTTATAGTAAGAACCGTGTTAGGAATCACACGTTAAAAGGTAAGACCTCGTTCATTGTAGAAAACGCTCAGAGCAATGGAAATATGAAAAAATATGAATAGGTACCTAAAAATAGAAAAAAAACTCTCTAAAAACCCTACGGTACATAGGGACACGTGAAATTTGCTATTGTGCTTTTATCAGTCAACCAATTTCCAGGGCCTTAATTTAAAAGGAAATAATTCACCCAATTATAATTAAATATTACCAAAAAATCCCGAAATATAAAATGAAATTCAATTACTCAGTATGAAGTGAACGTCTACGATCCAAAAACTACAACAAAAAATACAGGTCCGTATTTGAAAATTCAAAGAAGGGGTGGCCCAAGTCAGATGACACCCTGTATAAAAGATTCATGGACACATTCTGAGAGCCCACATCAAGCGCCAATAGCAAAATGTGGACAGATTTTCAATATGTCTGCGAGTAAAGAAAATATAGACATAAAAATAATTTGGGATTTTTTTGTTTTTTCTGTATATCTCCAGTACTAAAAGAACTATATTCGATTTTTTTACATCATTGAATAGGTCTCTAAAATACGCAACTTTGCCACAGTTTAACCGATACTCTAGCTCTTATCGTTTACGAGATCCCCATGTACAGAAACGAATTTGAATAGCCCTGTATATATAAATATTTGTAAGTTAGAAATTAATGGCAACTAGACATGTTTCGATTAAAATGAAATAAACCTTATATCTACGCCATTTTATCAAACAGTGTGTATTGTATGACAGTTCGATTTACACCTTAAGAATTTTTACAAAAATTTTAATGTTACTGATTATAAATACTCTACCCAACCATGTGGGACATAACCATAAGCTAAAGAAAAAGCTTTTTCTTCGTTATTATTCAGTTGGCTCAACCTAAGTTGATTTAATGATTTCTATACTGTAAGTACTACTCAAAATCACTAAATGTGTCTTATATCCTATTTCTGTGTAGCTGTTTCTTGTTTTACTGAAGATGGGTGGCTCATTCCACTCGAAATGTCTCTAATTACCATTATTTTGTGACTTACACATATATATGTATGAATTTCGTGGAGACGACATTGTTTTGATTCTGATTCTGATTAATTGCCTCCACATTGAGCTATGAACTATTTCTTAAATACATTTTAATTTTGTTGATAAAACTACAGACACGCAGACTTCTCCGCGAGATCTCCGGGAAGTAATCATTACGATCCTATGCGAAGTATCCTGATCGCCATGTGCATAGAAGAAATCTTAGAGAACTCACATCACAACTGCCAGATTTCAGCTAAAACTCAATTTTGCATCAAGAGTTTCTGAACTTTTCGAGAATGCAACCAGAACAAGGAAATCCTCATTGCTAATAGCTTCGCAATTCATAACATTTATCTCTTTTATTTCACCTCATCATCAATATATAACCTATTTTTTTTATTTCAAGGGGAAAATTTACCTGTGCCGTCTTAGACTGTCCAGAATGGCTAGGACTTCCCATCCAACCCGGCTGCTACAGAAAATATGAGGTTGATAAATGTTGTTCAGTAGGACAAAACTGTCGTAAGTATCGTCAGATCTCAAAAGTCCTCTTCTGAATTGATTCAAAAGATATTAATCAATTCGCGTTCAGGTTGTTAAGATCTATAGATATAGGTTCAAGTTAACAGATGTTACCTCGCGGTTCTCCAAGGATCCCACTTGGCCCTCTTTTCTTCGACTATCGCATGAATTATATTCATAAGCCATCCAACCACCCAGGGTGACAACTGAAGGCTAAATTTGTTATCAGTGATTAAAAAAAACTGATGGGTGCGCTAAAAATTGCATGGATTCTAACAATCGCAATACCGATGTCTGATTTCTCATTCATTCGAAATACTCTTCTATCTGAAATCTCCAGAGCATCAGGAAACTGGTTGAACGTTTGGAGTCAGAGTTCTGATTTGCAAATATCTTATCGATAGTCCTCAATATGTTACTCTTTTCATAATATGATGCCTGTGTTTGGTCTACCATGAAAATTGTGTGCTGGGGATTCGACGAAGTTGACGAAGGCCGCTTTTCCTGGTCCTGATTGACGAAGTTTCTTTGGGAAGTCCCTCGATGGCTCATCGGTGTCCTGAACGTCTCCTATTGTTTCAGAGGATCCACTTTTCATCTCCGATCCAAAAATGGATCGTTCTGGTTGCGCAAAACCAAAAAAGAACAGACCATGAAACGTGACAGTTTCTGTCGATCGTTCAAATCGTGGAGCACCCACTTTTCAAGCTTTATGACCTTCCCAATACGTTTTAAACCATCAAAAATCGCAACATACTTCATTCTCAGCAATTTCTTTATTATTCCGTTTGGTCATCTGGGGCGTGCTTCAGGCACGTATTTGAAAGTCTGCAGACCCTGGGGCAACAAATGATTGAAGGTCCCTTAAAAAAATTTATAACAGTTACATTTTCAACTAAGAGAATTACAAATTTTCAAAAACTCAGTAAGAACGCAAAAAATGTTTGGTAGGGAGAACGAAAAAATTAGTGAACGGGCATAAATTTGATATTTTTTTATATTTATTGTGAGGGCCCCTCCCCTGTAGAGGCCCTGAGGCAGTAGCCCCACTAACCTTCCCTAAATCAGGCCCTGGCGTGCAGCTATATCATATTTTTCACATAAACTTTGAAAGATTCAGAGAGTCTGTAGAAAAGTCAAAGTTCCTTTTTCATATTCGAAAGTATTTGTGTTATCTTAGAAATCTTAGAACCAAAACTTAAAAAAAACAGTTTTTCAGAAAGCTGGAGAATCACTAACAATTACTTCTCCCAGCAAGTTAGATAAATAGTTGGTTTTCAATTCAGTCACTTCCATGCCAATCTCTGATTGTGATATGTCAACAAACCACTACAGAATCAATAAATTGAATCCTTCCAAACAAATTGATTTTCGGGCAAAGACAAAACTAATGTGAAAATATCGCTCTATAGACAATGCTTCAATGAACAACTATCGCCATCTACATAAGAGGAGATGAGTCGTTAATGTAACATAAGCGAGTTAGTCTAAAGCCTGTGATCAAAAGATGGCGCTGGCTGCATATATCTATTTATCGATTCAAATTTTTCGATTGAATCACTAATTGTTTATTCCTTCCAGCAACAAAAACAGAGCATTTTGGTGAATGTGAAGTGGACGGAACTAAGTACATGGAAGGAGAGAAGTTCTACCCCAAAAATACCTGCTTGAAATGCATTTGTCCCAAAAACTTCACTGGAAAATTCGAGGAACCTCACTGTAGGAGACAATCCTGCGCGGTGCAGATACGTGATTCAGACAAAATTGAACGTAACTGCGCGCCCTATTATGGAACTTCGAATGACAGCCCTATCTGTTGTCCCAGTCTTTGGATTTGTCGTGAGTATAAATCAGACCCCTTGTTTATAATAATGATTATTATCATTAGCTCAAAAGCTGTTTTCCCGTTAAGCACTGCGAACGACCAACCTCACAAGTCGAAACTTGTGCAAGCTAAGGATTAACGAGGTCTCACCTCATATCGTGCGATTCCTAGCGTTTGACTGTACTTTTCGTATGACTTTTGAGGTTTCATTCATTCCGATTATTTTCAATGATCCTAAAAAAACTTGGCAGAAAAAATTCTACTTTGAAAATTAATTTCATTCTCGAAACAGTTGATTCTGAGTACAATTTTTTTTCAGCAACACCAACAGACAAGATCACTGTCGTCAATCCCAAGGTAGAGAAAAATCCAGGTAAGACATAAATTATTTTCTCCGGTAAAAACCTCCACTGATATTATCTCGAAACTCTTGAATATAAACTATTCTTTATAAATTTTTAAAGAACTATCTCAAGTGTGGGCAGGTAGTTAACCAAACAGTGGGTGAATGCCCTTTCGAATATCTATTTTTACCGAATATTCAAGTTATATATGACTTTCATATATATTTTTTTTATGTAAATACTTCGAAAATTTGAATATTGAAATTTTAGAAGGCGGTTTGCATAATTGACCTGCTAATTGAACCAGTTAGTTATGAATAAACCGTTATCTTCCACAGATTTGACGTGTAAATTCGGCGAGAAAACTCTGCAGCTGGGTGAAGGATTATTGACCAAAGTCGATTACTATGGAACCATCAATGAGGCTAAATGTGAGTGTATTCTACCCCCCTGGTTAACATGCAGAAAAGTTGAGGCAGCTGCAGCTACTGAATGACGAAGAAGAAGAAGAAGAAGAAGAAAAATTGATGTTTTCCTGACGCATTGAGCCATATTGGCACCGCTTCTGCTCTGCTTTTGCTGAAAAAGAATTATTTTATATCTTTTTCATTTTGTAAATAACTTGTTTGTCCTTCAATATAATTACAATATTGGGTAATTTTTATTTCTGCTCAAGTACTGCCGAGAAATCCTTACAATAATTGTATTACAATCGCTGTATTGTATCCATTCTGAAATGCTTCCCCGGAAAGTTTATTCCGCAACGCTCGGCGTTCGTAGTACCGCTCTCAGAGGAATCAAGCGGTACAAATCGAACAGTTCTCTATAGAAAAACGAGGAGACCTCAACCTTGCTACGATGTTTTAGATTATAATAATTATAATCACATACTACAGTTAACATCTGTTTGAGGAATATCGAGCGAGCAAAGGGTTAACGAGGTCTTGCATTTTCACATGTGATTCCTAGGACGAATTGCAACGTTGTCAGACCAAACCATTTTATATTTGTGACGGTTTTTTATATTATTTCATTGATACCTGTGCCGTTTTCGTTTTCTCCATGATTTTCAATACGATGAAAGATATCGCCCAATCGTGTAACAGGAAATTACATGTACATTCGCCATATTTTCCTGGATGGAATCCCAACAATAGCTGTAGGATACGCCCATGGAAAACACCTTTTCTTTTGCCTGGAACAAAAAATTTACCATCTTACAGTTTTTAGGAGTGTGTCAAATATGTTTCACCCGATTTCACAAATAGTTTAGATTTTAAATAAGTACATGTTGATTGAATTTATTTAACGTTACTCAACAGTATCAACACTGTAGGTAAGTAAAGTAATTAATGAGAATTTTCTTAATTTTTTAGCACCGCTAAATTTGCAGATGAGTCTCATTAAAAGTATTTTTTGATTTCCATACACTAGATTTTGATACTGGATAAGTCTATATTAAGGTTAGCTGTAATCAACACATAGAAACGAAAGGAAATGAAAAGTTTTCTAGATTTTAAAATAAGAATTGATTTTGCTTTTCAAAAACTATAAGGTTGCTTCTCAAGTTTTGTCCGTTTTTATGAGTTCAAACTGTAATATTTCAGTGATGGAGCAGGATCGATAATTTTTGAAACCAAAAAAAAAAAAAAACAGTAGGATGTAACCAATTACAAAAGGAGGGGAATATGATAAAAATGAAATGAATTACGGCGATCTGAGTTCAGGAAGTGGGGGGGGGGGGGAGTTTTTAAGGGTAAATATGGTTTATCTCGGCAAAACTACAAGTTTTTTCGATTTTTTGCATTTTCTGAGAACATTCACATTCACTCTAGTAATGTATAACCATCAGAAAATAGAGATTTTAACGAACCAAGAGCACACCGACTTTTTGAAAATAGCTGATAACGAAAAACTAAATACCATTCTTTTTTAATCTTATTTTGTTAATAACAATTGCAATTTTTCACCTGTACCAAAATCCTTCAAAAACATTTTTCTAGAAGTGATATCGAATCGAATGAGCTATCGCTCATATTTTTAGGACCTTTATCTCTATTTTTAATGTTTTTGAACTTGTTGATTAGATTATCAACACTATCATTGTCAAATGCCTATTTAGGTTTTCGGGCTATTTCGGTTAACGAAATCATATAGTAATAAGCTGAAAAAACATGACATTAAAACGAAGGAAACTCTTAAGATCAAGACAACCTAATATTTTAAAATCAATTGCTACTGTTACTTTCATTGTGACAGTTGGTTTTTGACATTAGGCATTTTCTTTTTCTTTTAAACAGATTTTTAAACAGTAAATTACTCATATAGTATTGAAAATGCCTAATGTCAAAAACCAGATGTCACTGTTACTAATGGACTATTCTCAAAAAGTTCAAATTAATAGATATGAACTCATCAATTATTGAGTTTTCAATCAAAATTCTTTGAAATAAAAATTGTTGTTCAAAATGATAATGGTGTTTACTTTGTAGGTGGTTCAAGCAAAATATTCACACTTATACAAGGATTTAACACTGAACTTAAAATATGGAAATGCTGGCTACTATGTTCCTCATTGTGAGTTTATTATCTGGTATCATCTACGCACATCTAGGTAAGAAATTGCAAAAATCACTTGATAAAACCTCAATAAAAGTAGCTTTCGGATAATTTTGCTGAATTTTTTGAAGTTCTTAGTTCGGTATTTCGATCTACAGCTGACGTCTCATGGTGCTCCATCACAGGGGTTGATATACAGGACGTCACACGTTTACTATACTATAACAATTTTCAATTGAAGGTAACTCATATACAAATTGAACTGAGAGCTAACGGCAACAATGTTAAATTCTTACCGGGGTCATTTTTATTGTCTATGCATCGCCATTGTAAATAATTGAAAAGTAAGATGATTCCATAAAATTTGCCC
>WOGO01004654.1:0-13075 GCA_015342085.1 Leptinotarsa defecta | reverse complement strand
TAACATTTTATGATTGATATTTTATTTATTCATTGACACTTATTCTATTGAATAAAATGTATAATTGATAAATGTATATGTTTATATACTGCTTGTTTATATAACAATTTTATTTTTATTTTATTTTATTTATATTTTACATAATTGTGTGTATTTTGCCTAAATTTTATTTCTATACGTGTATATTCTACTTTGTGAACAAAACAAGAGTTTTTTCGACAATAAGTATAAGTATATTTTGATTAGTTGATTGATTAATTTTAACAGAAGTGATTCAAAAAAAATATATATTTGAAAAAAATAGGTAGATCTTGTGATTAATACATATGAATTGTGTGATTCAGAAATCGATGAGTTGGATTCAATTTTGAAGTCATTTTTTCTTCTTGCTAGAGCAAGTTGATGAATTCTTGTTTTTTGATATTTTATATACTATTGAATCATTCATATTATGAAACTTTTCTGTATAACTGAAAATATTCATGATACATGATAGATAGTCCTAACCAGGATATTACATGCATCCCATATTCCTTCTTCAAAAAGTACCAAATCCAATTTTTTCAATGATGTTCTTTCTGTATCGTATCTATTGTTTGGCAGAAGCTTCGGTGTAATCGAATCAGCTTGCGACCCTTTTCTGAAACTTGAAAATCTCAATCTGCAATCCCTTATTCCTACTCTGACAATCTACTGGTTCTTATTTACATTCCAGTAATATACAATTCTACCAACAAAAGCAAAAACCCGCACTGAGCAAGACAAAGGGGAATAAGAAAATAAATTATAGCAGGAAAGTCAAGAGACATGACAAGAGAAATGTATTTTCACGATGCCGAGTTTTTGTGAGTCGGGATCCAATACACGTTCTGGGACCTGGAAAGTTATTGAAACCATTCGTCAAATTCAAGAAAGCCGACAAAAAACGGCAATGTGTGAGATATGAAATAATCGTTTGATCACCGACGACCTTATAGAGTTACTAACGACATTTTTACTGGTGGGACAAATCCATAAGGAAAAAAAAAGATTCAGTCATGTACGGTGAACAACCAACGGAGAGAAATGGACTTTCAGTCCTCGAGAAAGAACATTTGAACAAAAGAACGGGTGAACTAAATGTCCAACACTGTCTTGAAATATGAAGCAATCTAGTTTTTTTGAGGCAATGCATTGAAGGAATCAGCCAAAAACTTTGAAGTCAGTCTGTAGGGAAGTAAATTTTGGGAGTATTCATGAAAGTTTTCCATATAATTTTATTCAACAGGGTTATGATCAGGTGCGTAAACCAACATCAACTTTGGTCGGTGATTTTCACAATTTTGTTGTCATCTATTTCACCTAATATTATTGAAGTAAACTTCTTCACGCGAGCTTGACTTGGGGAGCAAACTAGTGAATGCGTGAAGGGAGCGTTACGAAGTGTGATTGGGCGAAGCGAACGGAAGCTGAGAGGGAGGGAGTTAGTGAAGATTGATAGAAAGAGAGTAACGTTTCGTATATTACTGTAGGAGCAGGGGAGAGAGGTGTGAGCACACATTGACGGCTGAATAGACTCTAAAGAATTAGGAGAAAACTATCATACGTTGCCACTAATTTTAGCAGCAGATTTCAATGGTAATTTTGCTTCCAAAGATGGACACCTCTTGGTAAACTTTCTACAAGATAAATCAGAACAACAAATGAATAACAACCGAAATGAGCCTACCCCAAGACATGGAACAACAATCGATGCATTTTTCTCTAGATATCTTTCTAATTTTCATTCGAAAACTTGCAATCTCTATTGTTTCTGTTCCTTATTATAAGTTGAAATTCGACCATATAATTCCTTCAGTTGAACTTCTCGTACAGCAGTACCATTTTTCGACGCGTACTTTTTCAAAAATTGTGAAGCATGTATCTTCATTAGTTTTCCATTGATGTGTATATCATTTTGGAAATTCAATAGGAAGTTGAAATCGTTCACATCGTACAAATTTTCAGTCATGAAGGAATCAATCTTGACTTTTTTTATATCAACTCGTTTTGAATTTTGGTTCATTGATTCGATAATTTCAATTATGATTTCTTGAGGTGGGATTTTTATATTATTTTTTTTTCATCGACATGAATCTTATAACTGATATTTTCCAGTTTTTTTCTACCTGAACTTTCCTTAGATGAGTGCGAGTGTACTTTCATCTACAATCATTATTCAGTTATAATAATTTTTTCTTTCACACACGATTGAATGAAAAATTTCGGGTATATTTAGATTTTGATTTCCACCCTTGTTCAATTTTCTAGCCAGTATTTCGTGTATATTGTTGTGAATCATAACCTAAAGAAAATAACGCGGGAGCCACTGGTAACCATAAACTAATTCCGACGTAGTTGAGAGGGATCGAATGTACGATGTTCGCTGTCGCTCTAAATGTAGCGAGAATAATGCTACCGATTTCGATAGAATTCCGGAGAATTTTCTACCGCATTCTATTACGATATATAAACGCTAGCCACGAGCATATCGACACAGAAAAGTGGAAGTTACAGTGCGGTACGCACTGTAACTTCGAATAATAATAGTTGAAGTTTTAGTTGAAGGGTTTGTTGTATTGAAAGTGAAATAAAGTTGAGTTGGATTATTGTTCAGTGTAGTCAATTGTTGGTAAACTCACGGGAGAAAACGTAAAAATATAAAGTATTTTCTGAGTTTCAGACTTTTTAATGGATTATCTTCATTGCTGTTATTTGAAGAACCTAATTTGGTCAGATTTGGTTACATAGTCGACCAAATAATATGCCATTTGCTTTATTGACTGTGTGGCATCCAACTTTATTTATATATAAAAAAAATTATTGTTGAAATATTAGGGTACTGAAGTGTTTTTTTAAAGAAACCCATTGTGCATACCTATAGCAAAAGGGCAAACAAAAGACACATCATCAACTGTAATAATATGCAGGTGCTGAATGAAACTGATTATATTTCATAAGACCAATTTAAATTACTGATCTTTCAGTACGTGTCAAAGTGGGTGTAGGTAGTCTATAGTTGTACTTAATAAAAACTCACAAGATTCTTGTTGTTTCATTTCGAATGAATAACGTATTCAAGTGGGTTTGGAATGGAATTACATATCTTGAATAAGAGTCTAATAATGAATAATCAACGGTTTTAGGTGCAGAAAAACATAATTTAAGTGCATAACAACCTTATGAAAATTTCATCTAGTGATCTGATATGGTCATCAAATCTATCTATAATAATTACAAGAAATTAATTTCTTGATTCAGTCTCGATAACACTTTCATTGAGAGTTTTTGGACGTTATCAATAATGTATTTGATGGATCGGCCGATCAATACTGCCCGGAAGAGATATTTAATTGGTTTCCTTGAGTTATTTCGTCCCTGATATCACTAGTTTACAGCCACTGTAATGCTATAGACAGGTTTTTGTTAATTTTTCGTCCCTAAATGCGAAAATGATGGTGAAAATTTCCTAACACGTAAGATTTTTGAATTATGATTTTTTTCACAAAAATTTAATGAATTCGACATTCCAAATTTGCCCTAAATTTGGGAAATTGTTTAAAATCTGGCAACACAGCGGTTCTGCCCAGTATTCGAATCTGCTTCCGCTGTATATGAGATTTGTAACACCGCTTTTCGAACTTAAGATACTCGAAGTTTCCAGAAAATACCAGAAATACGGAACCCCTATAAAAGTAGCAGGTTGACAATCGAATCATCAATATTGGTTTAACGCGAGTAGTGGTGAGTTAGTATTAGAGAAGTGAGGTGAGCAAACACGTGTATTATATTAGTTTTATCTTTGTGAATAAAATAAGGTGACTCCTATCACACATTTGAACTCGACAAACGTAACAGTACAAAAATGTCTAATGTATAGAAACGTTGCTGTTTTTTTCCCGCAGATAGTTTTTGCTATATACATATATAGCAAAAACTATCTGTTTACTTCTAAATCGCAGAAACGGCCAATTAATCAAATGACCAAAGTAGCTTACCATAAGTATTTTGGATGTGCTGTTGGTGATCAAGCCGTATGTTGCTAAACCTGTGCAGCAAATGTAAGTAAGTGGTTGAATGGCAAACGCTCTTCTATGCCCTTTGCAGTTCCAATGATTTGACGAGAAACAACAAATCATCACAACGACTGTTACGTTTGCATGACAAACGTGTCTGGTTTTTCAAGAAAGAGCAAACACAAAATTTTTTTTCCGGATATTCCTTCACCGGTTTTCCAGTTCCAACACCCCCGGCAAATTGAGAGAAAGATTTGGAAAAGTATGATGATCTGGGAGGTTCCCATGATGTGCCAGAAAAATACGGTCCTTATTTTTCCGAGAGTGAAGGAAGAACACCCCATTTAATTGAACAACCTGAATTAAATGATCTATTTCAGGACTTCCACTTGTCCAAAGAGAATGCTGAACTATTAGGGCCAAGATTACAACAATGGAATTTACTAGCCCCTCAAACCAAAGTTACAATATTTAGGAACCGTAACCATGTTTTTTACTATGCAGGATACAAAGTGTGTTTGTGTAAATCCAAATGGTCTGATGGAAAAATAAGGATTTGCACATAACCTGGATGAATGACGTTCATTTATAGATTCATTTAGAACAAGTTTAAAAGCCGTTCTGCTCCATAATGGTAACAAAAGACCCTCTATTCCTCTTGCACATGCAATTGCCATGAGTGAAACACAGGTAAGTATGTCACTTATTCTAAATACAATAAGATATAATACGTATAAGTGGCAAATATGTGGTTACCCAAAAGTAATAGGACTATTACTAGGTCTTCAGAGCGGATTTACGAAGTTTTGCTGTTTTCTTTGCCTTTGGAAAGTAGAGCAACAGCCATTATCAAGTAAAAAAATGGCCTCCGAAATATAAATATATTCCAGGTCAAGCTAACGTGAAGAATATACCTCTTGTTTATCCCAAAAACATTTTGTTACCTCCATTACACATTGAACTGGGGTTAATGAAAAATTTTATAAAATCATTAGACAAAGAAGGTGATGCGTTTAAATATCTTTAACACGTTTTTCCAAAATTAAATGATACAAAGCTCAAGGAAGGTATATTGGTTGGATCACTAATTAGAAAACTACTAACTGATCAATAATTTGATCAAAAATCTGTTGAATCAGCTATGTGGAGTTATTTCAAAAGAATTGTTTCGGAGTTTTTAGGAAACAGGAAAGAAAACAATTACGAAACACTGGTAGAAGAACTACTTGAAAACTACTGCAGAATGGGATGTCGCATGGCTCTCAAAATCCATTACTTGCACTCCCATTTGAATTTGTTACCAGAAAATTTGGGTGCTGTTAGTTACAAACAAGGGGAAAATTTCCACCAAGACATAGTGACAATGGAGCAACGTTACCAAGGCAGATGAGATGCAGCAATTATGGGGGATTATTGTTGGTTCCTTGTGAGGGGAAACGATGAAACATATGAACGAAAGTCAACATTCGCAGAAAGGTTATGCACAAAAGACTTCATTTGGATGTTTTTTCATCTGTATTGTAAATAAAGTCTGTTATCCTCAAACTCTGTTATCCTCAAACAATATTGTTTTTTTCTTGTTTTGATCTTATATTTCCCTAAATTTTCTTCAAGTGTATGAAATGATTTTAAGGAGTTGGAGTATTACTTGTCAGTTTTTCAGCTTTTGTAGCTATTGTGGAGTAAATACAATCTGGAGATACTGAATAAGTATCCACTTAGGATTTTTTTTTTAATATCTACATTCATTCACGATTGACTAGTCTATTTAAATTTGTTATCAGACTGAGCAATTTTCCTCACATAAGAGTTACCTTCAGAATATTTCAGAACTTTTCTGTAGATTCTTCGGTATTGTTTAATATATTCAAGCAATGAATGGTGATTGTTGAATCAATTTATTTATTTGAGTCATTGCTTCTCTCATTTTATTTATATTCCTGGTATGGAAATGATTCCTCAAAGATGCTGAGAAAGAAATTGTAGAAGAGATCTGTTTCCATAGTTTGCTATAGTTCATATCAGAATTTGGAAATCGTTTCGATCGGCCCGTAATTAGCAATGAAATGATTGAGTAATTATTTGAAAGGCATGTAAGATCAATGAATTCGAATTTTTCAGGGATAAAATGTTTATATAATTATAATTCACTCTGTTACATGAAAACAATGGGTCGTTCAACTTCAGTTCATGAAATATTATACTAAAAATCGTGTTGAGATGAATTGAAATCCTGTGTTTTTATAATGAAACAGTATCAGATTCCAAGTAGAAGAGAAGACAAAAGTGTCGCCTGAAAATTACATTTTGATGCCTAAATTACCGCCGTCCAACCCAATAACCTCAATTTTTACTATTGTCCATAATCACCAAAGTCTCATAATACTTAAAAGCGATCTGAATTTTTCATCAGTGCATGTTCCTTGAGAGTAATACAAGTTTATAGTATGAATCATACTAAATGCATGCACCCTCGTTTTATTTTTCTGCGACCCCACATGGAAAACTTTTCCGTAATCCCCGAAATAATAGCGGGCGAGAGTAGGGGGAGCCGCGATAAGCAAGCTCATGTTCAACTCAACATTGAGCTGCTGATGAATGTGCCGCTGGGCAGGCTTTCGCTCTAAGCCGCGTTCGCACACTTTGTCACTTCATGCTTTGTGTCTTTGATAGATGACTAGAGTGAACGCAGCTGTTTCTTCAACACCTCTATTAAATGTAATTTTTATCGCGTATTTATCAGCCATCGTCTTAAATTTTTCATCCAACCGAGAAGTGACGGTTTCTAGTGGTAATGGATCTTGTCAGGGATTATGACGTATATGAGAAAGAATTTTTGAGAAAGCGCGGTTTTGACCCGGCATATTTCATTGGTTTCTGATGGCTTCCTCTCTTAATACCTATTTCCTTAGTAAAAGATTGTATAGACATGTTAGCGATACCATCCTTCAATATCATTTTGAAAAGAAGTATCGTTTTGAGATCTGAAGTTTCAGTTGAAATATCTGGAAAGTTTTTTGAGATTATTTTATATAGTGTAATCTATCGTTCAGCTGACCAACGGGGCTTTATGACCAACATGTCAACTGAAACTAATTTAGCATGCCTAACTAAAATTTCTGAAAGTCTCAACAATCCTAAAGAGACCCATTCAAAAAACACTTCATTGTGTGATTTTCACAAAACAGTTTTATAAAAACGCAACACGTGTTTCGCCACACATTGGCTTTTTCGGGCGTGTCTTTACTAACAGTTAGTTAAGACACGCCCGAAAAAGCCATTGTATGGCGAAACAACATACGTATTGGTCAGGAACAGGAAGTAACACATAAGTTATTGAGCCAGGCGTAATGAAGAAAGTTCCAACTGTAATTTCACCTTGTGAATCATTTTGAAGGTTGAGATTGCTTTTTTTTATGTAGAGAGTTGTCCTAAGCTCCGTCTCCAGTATCGGCCAATTAGAGCCAAGGCGAACGTGTGAAGGGCGGAGGAAAATAATGGCTTTCGAGGTGATTTATCCGAAACACACACACATGATTGGATGCGTACCCTCACAGTCTCTCAACTCCCAGCTCATGAGTTCATATGGAAACCTACTTGAGAACGCGTCATATTCGTAAACACTCTAGGAACAAATAGTGGTTAGGTTAGGTAAGGTCTAAAGAAAGTGGGTCTATTTTACCATCCACCGCAACCCGCAAGGGTTTATTGTGGCTCACACCCATTCAAACTCGGCGAAATAAACCCAACTTCTTGAAGAAGCTGATTGGTTCATATGGTGAGTTATGTTTCAGGTCAGATGGTAAGAGTGTAGTTCTACCAAACTCTAAAAAACTCATTGGGTGTGAAGCGGGACATGCTCTGCTGTTTCATCATTTTCCAAACAGAGGCGACACATACTGTCTTCCGACAGTTCGAGTCTCTGCTTATAATGATTCAAATAACATTGACCTGTGAGAAGGTCTGTTGGACATCGCGATCGTAGTGGACATATAGTGAACATGTTCATTTTTCAACCTTATCCCACTTGACCTTAGATAAATAAAAAATCCCAAAACTTTCAAAATACACGTGAAAAAATGTATGTTGATAAACCTCGATAAATTCCGATAAATTTCCTATAGATAAAATTCAGTAGTGGTATTTTTATTCTATTGATTCCGTGATGCACCTAGAAGGCATAAAAGGAAAACCAATTCCTATTGTCTCCTCATTATCACACGAAATTTTTTTTTATTGAATATATACCCTACACTCGCAATTAATTTACATATAAAACAAATTTGATAGCAACTAGAAGGGTACCGATATGCAATACAGGTATCTTCGCCTAGCCAAGTATCTAGCAGTAACAAAAATAAGTTAATAAATTGAATTGAATTGATAGTGAATTGAATTCGTTCTATTCCTGTTGAGAGAAAGCATCCACCGTCTTCTTTCCTTCCATTTCTTTTTTATCACTTTTTTGTCATGCATTTGAAGAGTGATTAAACACACCTTTGAAACAAATATTACCCATTAGTAATGTGTCCGTCTTCTTGTGTTAAGAATATCCTGGTGCAGGGCGCACATAATATATGTTGAAATTGAGAAGATTATATAGTTATTTAGTTTATCAATTAGTGAGTTCAAGTATGTCGGACCTATGCCTTATGTCGAGAGACTTCCTCACAGACAGACGATAGTTGAAAATTTTTCTTTCTCTTGTCAAATCTCGCGAGCCAAATGGTTTCAGTAAATTTTTACGCAGTGAAAATGCTTCATCTTCGATAAAAACCCAAGGAAGCTGAGTGGAACTATTTTTTGCAAGTTTTTCATAAAATTCAGTGTTTTCAATTACACCTCCATGCGAAACGCGACCATTTGTGCCCATATGACAATAAATTATTTCCTATTTCGCATTAGCAATGGCCATTAAAACTAGGCTATTGTATCCCTTTTAATTCCAGTAAAAAGAACCAGCCAATATCGGTGGCGATATTGTTTACCATCAATGCTACCTAAACAATTAGAAAACTGCCATTTTTTTTCAAATTCCGTTCCAATTCTTCTCCATTCTTCTTCGCTGCTTGGAAACTGGAGAAAACAAAAATGAGGCATTGAAATACCTACGTTTTGTAAATAATTTTTTTAAACATAAGAATAAGCAAATATACTTCAACACAGGCCTAAATAGCTATTATTTAACGTATCAAAAAGTATAAAAATCCGTTAAAAGCCATAATTAAAGGATAGTTGCAGTAACAAACATGAATAATTTGATGTAAATCTTTAAATTATGAATTATTTTTTTTAGGACGCCAGTTAATTCACCGAACATGAAGACCATTTCAACGACCATACTTCATCCGAATCATCACTATGCCCTCTATCGGCCACCCCATCCACATCAACATCAAATTCCAGAATTAGTGTCAGGAGAAAAACTCAAAAGAATTTGGATCGCAGCGATGAAGTTTTAAATATTGTAGCGAATAAACTTCAAAATCAAGAAAAATATGCAGCTTTCGGCCAACATGTAGGCCAAGAACTTCTGGAGCTACCTTCTGAGATGGCTATATATTGCAAAAAGGTGATTAATGAAGTAATCTTCCAAGCACAAATGGGACAATTAAACCAGACATCAAAAATCATAACCCAGATCGAAACATATAGAACACCAACAACTACTGATATACACACTTTTCAGTATAATAAGGAGGTTAGTCGACCCAGTAACACTGAAGTTTTAAGATCAACACCAGAAGGACCCATGAAACCCTTACAATGCTTGGGGGAATAGAATCCAATATTTCATGGAATAGACACTTTTCAGTATGATCATGAAAGGGTTAGATCGCCCATTGGAATTGAAATTGCAAGATCGCTGGAAGCAACCAATGACCTCTCACAATTCCTTGGAGAATATTATTCAAGATACAACGTTGAAGATAATAATTCAATGAAATATAATTAGGTATAATACGTTATACTGTTTTTAATAAAATACTTTGTAGCACTTTTCTATTTAATGAAAAGGAGCTAATGCAGACGGCAGCTCTTCGTCGATTGGCACTATGGGTTCGTTTACAAACAAAAGTATATCATTGTACAGTAATTGATTGGTCAAAAAATAGGAGGAGTTGATGTGCATGACGGAACGTCTATCCCGGCCTTTAGAACCAGAACATTAGATCAATTATAGCCAATAGTGGCTAGGTTTTCCTCACACACACACAGAAAGTAATATTTCTCAAGTCTATCAAACTTTTCATGAGTGACCACATGAATATTAACAATGATAATAATTAGAGAGATTTTTTCTATACCTCCTATTTTTTTGGAAAAACAAATGATGATGTTAAACAAACTATATCCTTATTTTTTTTGAATGTTCAATCAATACGCCATAAAACTCCCGAATTACTAATACGTATAGAAGATCGGGTGTTTCCAAATTTTGTTCTACTAACGGAGTACTGGTTGATTTTTTCAAGGACAAAACATAAGCACTACAGGAATTTCCTTAGAGCGCTCTCAGAGCGGTGCCTGAGCGAAAGTAGCGATTCACATTGGATTTGAATCGCTGGATATTAAATATATTCGGAAAAATTTCTCAGGAAGTTAATTTCACATAAATGCAGTTCTCCAGATGAAAGAGTTCTTGAACGCTGAAATTCGAGGTGTACTGAGTTGAACCTCAAAACAATGAACAGTCACATTCTGTCGCGTATTTCTGATATGTACCGCTCTTGGTGGAATCAAATGTGGCAAGGCACTTGAACACTTCCCGTGAAGGTATCTATATATGAAAGACAAATCTCCAACATTTCTTCGATGTTCCAGGATATCAAGGTTGTAAATGATACTCGCATCTCCAATCAAATGGATCTTTTCTGGATAGAATCCAGTAAGTTCAGGGTATGTTTGGGGGCAGAGCTCCATACATGAGAACAATACTCCAAAGAAGGTCTGATGTTAGCTTCATAAAGCATCAAAAGTTGCTGAGCTGTGTACAGTTTTCTGGTTTGGAACAATGCTCCAAGCTTTTCAGAAGCAGCCTTGGCTGTATTTCAATACCCAACTTATTGAGGTTACTACCCATCACTATACAATTTGTCAGAGCATACAAAACAATTCGAAATCATTTATCCCGTGCAACTCTCTGGTCAAGTACTCCTTATTTTACATTGTTGTGAAAATATATAACCATCTCTCGCGTTACACTGAAGAGAGAAATATTGATAATAATCATAACAAAAAATAATTGTAGAAATTTTGAGTAGTAGACAATATTACAGTTCTAAGTTATATTCCGATCACTTTTAACATAGCATATTTTATGTGTATGTATAATTCAACCATTGTTTGTGATTTTTCATTCAGTGTTTTTTATACTTCAGTTAACATTATATTCCATCTATGTTTTAATATTCACAGGACACTTATGTACTTTTTATATTTATTCACCATCTTTGTCAACAAGATTTTTTTTGGACAATAAAGTATAATCATTAGGTGGTGGCTGCTGCTATTCGCGCGACGTCCATCCTGAACGGATATCAATGAACATTTGACCAACATTTGTATGTCTTGTTGGCAAATAGTGTAGACGGGGCTATAGGTAACCTCATCCATTCAAAAAATGCTTCGAATGGTTTACTATTTTACAGTACATTTCACAGTTTTCGCTACTATTCTGGAACACACGTGACCTAAGATATTTCGAGATTCTTCCGAATGGTACAGGCTATCACCACATATTCCACATCATATAATATAATATTCCGATATATTATGGAATGTTACAAAATTTTCTCAAATATTCTGAAATATTCTGAATGTTCACAATGACTAGAAAACACCTATCATTTTTTGGTTATTTCATTTTTCAATTGATGCCATATTCAGACACTACTACAACCCTTCAAGTATGCTACGAGATCGTTTCGTGAAATATATCTCACAGCATTTGTGAGAAATGGAAATAGTCGAGAAAAACCTATCAAATATGTAAGGAAATGCTGTTTAAGCAGCTAAGCATGCCTCGTTTGTGGCACTTTTCATTCAGATTCCATATCCTAACATCCCAACATCCCCATCGTTCGAAGTTACAAGCAGCACCTACGTGACACGAATGATCATCATCGCCAGATAAATATTCTATTGACAACAAAGCGAATTGGAGATTCGATGAATGTACGCGGTACGGAATTAAAAAGATTCGGATGTATTTTTTTTTAAACTTTATACTAAATGGGTAAAGTTTTTATTTTACTGTTCAGTTTTTTTTATGGAAAATATTTCGGTGTCGTGTCGTGTTTCCTAACAGTTTCTGTTAAGTGCACAGCAAGGTCAAATTTCACTGGGGCGTAACGAACCAACTTTACAAAAACCTAAACTTGGTTGGGTCATTTAAGGACCCATTGGTAAATCATCCTCAAAAAGAGTTTCTTGTCATTTCATTCATGACCCTGACATTTAGAACCAATTAGCCCGTTTTTGGGAAATCGAAGAGATATTTCCTGACAAAGCTTCATCCGAAGAAGAAAAATTGTGCGAAGAGTAGTTCCTTCAAAATACCAGTATTATTTTGAAATAGTAGCAGGTTTGTAGTTAAAATTCCATTCAAGACATCTTTGAAAAATCTAGGCGAATCGCGTGAACAAGCTAGAAGCGTTTCTCTAGTTTTGAGTTTTCGCGACTATGCTTACGTGGTATGCGAAGATATTGCAAAAATGTATCGTCAAGTTCTCATACATCCGGAACAAAGATCTCTTCAAAGAATCCTTTGGCGAAGAAGTTTCGATAATTCTATCTCGGTTACATATGGTGAAGCTGCTTCATCGTTCTCAGCAATATGGTGCCTTTTTCAGTTAGCCACTGAAAATGAATCAGCTTACCCTCAGGCAGCAAGTATCATCAGAAGAAACTTCTATGTAGACGATCTTTTGTTTAGAAGAAATTCAATCAAAAAAGCAGCACGTCTTTTTAAAGATATGTCATCTGTTCTAAAGTCTGATTGTTTTGAATTACGAAAGTTTTATTCTAACGATCCGAAG